>JAVQIZ010232863.1:0-10900 GCA_036023535.2 Galaxias brevipinnis | reverse complement strand
ACACACACACACACACACACACACACACACACACACACACACACACACACACACACACACACACACACACACACACACACACACACACACACACACATACTTTAATACATGTTAAAGGTACAAGCAACAAACCAATAATTTCAATGGAAAGATTTATTGTTGGTACCCTCACATTCCTCTTGGAACCTGTTCCATAAATATCCCCTCACAGTATGACTGCTCCAAACATTGCCAATAAAATGTGATTTATACCTGAAAAAAGGCGCAGGTAGCCTGTTTGAGACTTACTTTCTTACAAGCACAGCACTGGTAGGCAAACTGTTTCTCAAAACAGGGCACACAGAAATGGCCATTGTCTTTAGGGATGAAGGACTTGGTTCCTATTGGCTGCTGGCAGCGATGGCACAGGAAGCAGGTCTCATGCCAGCTGTTCCCCTTATACTCCATTTTGCGAGAACCTGGCACAGGGGACGAGGAGTAGCTTAGTCAGCATGTGGTGACAGATACACAGACGGATCGAAAATAGCTCCACCTGTAGCTAATGGTTTCATTACATGGTGGAATCAATGCAATGGTTCCTTTTGGATACTGCTCATTAAAAACAATAACTCTTTTAGCTACAAGAAATTATTACCACATTCAATTAAAAAAAATTACTTTGTTATCAGCGTCACGGCAAGAAACCATACCTATGTTGTTGTATTGGTTGTTGCGATCATCTTCATTATCGTCATCGTTATCGTCAGTACACTGATCATCATTATCATCCTCAGAACATCAGTCAAATAGCTTACCTGGCATTATAGTTTTCTTGCAGGTCGTGCACTTGGAGGAGTACTCGTGGGAGTAGCACTCGGTACAATACAGGAGCTCATCCTTGACGGCAAAGGCCTTCTCCACTAGAGTGCGGCTACACTTGGCACACTTGAAACACTGCTCATGCCAGTGTCGTTCCTTATAGGAAAGGTCCTATCAAGGGTAAAGACACTCTCTAGTTGCTGAATAGACCAAAGGGTTTGTTTACAAGTGACACTGGGGGTAAATCCTTGTTATATTTTATATTCAAACCGTGAATAGCCTGATTTTTTGGGCTGTGATGGTGTCTTGAAGTCACATGGGTATTGAATTTGCTTTATACACAGTAAATCTGAAAGGCAAACTTAGTGTGGACCCTAAACCACATTCCAAGTTATTGTTAGGCTCCCATTCTAAATAAAATAAAGAAATTACATTTTGAAAGTAATTAACTGATTAGTATACAATAAGGTATCTTCTGAGATAGACTACATGTTTTTATACAACCTTATACAATGTTAGATGATCGCGTGACTACTGTGCTCCTGCAATTATCGGGCAAGTAGTTCAAAAGGTTTCTGTACCTCGTGCAAAGATATAATTTTCCCCTTGACGTTATGTACTGAAGCCTAATAGCCCAGGCACCATGCACCTCAGCATTTATGTTGTTTTTCTCCCCTTTTATATCTCTGACGTCAAAGAGGAAATTATGATAGGTCAGCGCAATACTCTTACCTTGCAATTGCATCCGATTGGCAAAGAGCATTCCTCACAGCAGTTGGCGAAAAGGTTTTCATGGCACTTAGTGCAGTACTGTGTGTCCTCTTTCATTATATATTTCTTTCCGAGCAAGGAGTCTTTGCAGTAATGGCAGTCGAAGCGTTCTGCGGTGGACATGGCTGCTTTTTCTATCTCTAACCTACAGGTCAAAGAGACAATGCACAGCAAATCGAACAATGAAAGGAGAGAGAGAGAAAGAGAGAGAGAGAGAGAGAGAGAGATAAAATATAGGCCGGTCTATCTGCAATTAGGCTCCCAGCTATTCCAGACCATTGTCATCAATCAATCCAATGTAGAAAAAGCAATTTTCCCCCCTTCTTAAAAAGCAATTGAAATATTAGTTACTCTTGCAGCACAAAATGCACTATCGGGTGCATGTAGAATTGAGGGGTGTGGGGAGTTTACCAGTGTCGGGATGGAGAGGCTGTGCTGCAGGATTAAGCGGGATGCATTTGGAGGCCCATCTATAAATACTGGTCCTCTTATTAGCAGTAATCTCTGGGGGAAATGGACAGGCTGCTCTGCAACCTAGCGCACCTTTTAAGGGAGTGTGTGGTGTGTGGGACACTGAACGACTGCTTTGGTTTTGCCATTGATAACAGTGAAATTGGAAAATATAGCTTGTCTGTCACACAAAGATTTTATGTTAGCCTGATGGATTGATCAAATCCGTTTTAAGCTAACTGGAATAGTTAGCACTAGACTTGATGACCCCGCCTAGCAAACAGCTTCACAGTGGGGAAGAGAAAGACAAGAGTTAGACACTAGCACTCTGAACCTAATGAACCAATCAAAGTGACCAATCAAAGTTTTTGAAGTCAAAAACATTGTTACGGAAAACGTTACGATGGCAAGTCCCAGACATCACGTTCCCCGCACAACTAGCCCATTGCTCTTTTGACCAAGGTTTTTTTAGTCCTCCAGAAGAACATTTAAGCTGGTCGACTGGTAGTTCAGCTTAGCCACTTGGATGTCACTACTGAGGAATGACAGGAGGATACAGTCGTGGCCCTGCTCCATGCCTGTGCCACACAATCGGTTGCAGATGGCTCATGGGTTAGAGGCGCCAATGGCTTAGTGGTTGCCAGGCCCTCTCAGAGGCTATTGACAGTGTATTGGCTCCACTTCAGATGGAGAAAGCTATGGGCTTGCAGAGGCCCAAACAAAGCATGCCAAATTCTTAGACGGGGACTTTTTCAGCTTACAGTCAACACAGCCAGAAAGTGGCCAACAGCTCTGTGAATATTTCCGTTGTCATTACTGTGACAAACAGAATGAGTGTTAGTGTTTGTTGTGAACATTTTGTGGGGATATTATTCCAGGCGTGACCCTAATTCACTTCATGGGACTATCTTCATAACCTGCACACTTTTTTTTGAGTGGATTATGAATGTAAAATGCGAACATGCTGTTTCACTAATCTATCTCAGTAGATCAAAAGGAAGATAGTATATACTACTAGCATTCTTGTAGCCAACATTTACTGGACACAACTGTCAATTTCCCACCTTGTTGAAAATCCTACCGCTTAATTATCTTTGACAGGCAGCCAAGTAATTACTTTTGAATCCTGGAGCATGTGGCCATATCGCTTTACAAAAAAAGGATCAGCTGGCAGCCATGTTTATTAAAAATAGCCTTGGAAGACCAATAGCCCGGTCCGGAGTTTTAATCCTTACTACACACAGTACACACAGACTCCAGACACACATTACTGCACAAACACAAACAAACGCACGCACACACACACACACACACACAGGAAGGTCAGGAAGTAAGTTGAGGCTGAAAGGAATGCTACCCCATTCGGGAAGGACTTTCTCTCCTCGCTGTCTTCTTTCTACAGGCAGTCCAACAACATTACACATAGATGGAATTCAATCCCCATTACACATAGATGGAGTTCAATCCCCATTACGCATAGAGGAAATTCTATCCTGTCATTAAGTTGTAATTAGTCAAATGAGATAGGAATCTCAGGCTGGTCCAGCTTGACTGAGCTGGTGTCAGACAAGGCAAGTGGATCTGCTCTCTCGTCTTCAATGTATGGAGGAGACGGATACATTCGTCTGTGTAATAATGTCGGTCTACCTTACGGTTTTGTTGACCTGAACATGTCTCTGTTTTGTCTGCTGCAACAGATAAACTCAGGTTCTCATATTTTCTTGGACAAATTGGATATGTTTAACAACTCCTGTTATTTAATGAAGGTACTGCAGCATTGCACCTGTTTACTGGTGAGGCTCAGTTTAACTGTTTTTATATGTAAAACCTTGCAAACAGTGTCAACTGCACTAAGACCCAAATCAGAAATATTTTTGGACAGACTTGCTGGTCTGGATTTTGAAGTAAATAGCATTGGAGTGGATGTGACCTATATTTCGGAGAAAACAAAAGGGCATAGATCTCATGCTGCGAGTTGGCTTAATCTGAAAGACCACTTGTGTATCAACATTCAGGGTTGCTAGGCACCACTGATCACTGTCTTTTGTCTGTCACAAACCAAGGCCAGTATTATTGTAATTGTGTGTTATTATTACCGAGAATCTGAGTGTGAATATGCACGTTGTTTTGGAGAGTACACTTGAGGGTTAGATTCAAGTGTGTCTCTTTCATTCACACAGCATAAAGTTTCACCTTCAATCTCTCATGCTCCTATGCGGAATACATAAATCTGATACACGAGCAAATGGCAGTCTGTCACTTAGCCTATTAACTTCAACAGTAGATAGAAGCCAGCTCTGCAAAGCAAAAAGCCTGCTGATCTTGCATATTCCTTTGCATGCCTAATCCCCTCCTCTGAAGTCAACCGGTGGGCAGCTGCCAGCAGATTTAGTCTTCTGCCCGTCTAGCCTCAATAAACAGGCCTTTATTATTATTTTTATTTATTTATTTATACAGGGTCTGTTTCAGCAAAAAAAAAAAAATTCACAATGAGCAAACAATAAAAATGTGTTAAAATACAGTGCAATAAGCTACAAGAGCACTCTTCAAGTCCCAAATCCTTTAAATGTTAAAATTGTTCCCCAGGAACAAACTGCTCTATTTCAATTCTTGTTGAACCTTGTTCCATTTATCCGAGCCAAAAAAAACGTTTCCAAGTTATTTTGCATATACCTCTTATCTCTGCTGCATTTAATCTTTGCAGAAATGTTTTTTTAAGTACAATCAATCCCAGGAAAATTTTTTATGAGTTTACTTGACTTTTTCGATGCTGATGGTGTGGTGGGTGTGGGGGTCATGGGGGAGAGGGGGGGGGGGGGCATTGCTTCATCTGCTTCCTGGTGAAACACAAAGCATGGCTGGGACGGGGCTGACAGTTGACTGATACAGTGATGATGGGATAAGTGGGATCCATTGGATTGCAAACAGGGGGGGAGCACTCTAGTGTGGTTAATGACAAGTCTCTCACTGGCCCTCTTCCTCAGATGCTGGCGAAAATGCCTTCTCTACAATGGAGACCTCTGCGGCTTGAGCTCTCTGCCAAGCACTCAGCTTGAATTGGATACCCGCACAGGGGGACAGGCAGGGGGCAAGGAGGCACAACGGCAAACCCCATGGTCGACCAGAACCTTACACCCCTTCAGGGAGAGAGGTATGTGCCGTTGAGCCTGGGTAATTGGTGCCCTCCCACTCGCCACCAAATGAGTCATGATGGTGGGAGTGGGTGACAAGAGCTGTCAGAGAGCCAGGCATGTGAACTCCTCTGCTGAGGAGGAGAGAAAGTCATCCACTCACTGACAATGTCCAAAAAATAAAAGGAGGGAGATTCTGTGAATAATCCCTTCTGGGAGTTTAGATCTCTTTCCATTTCGATTCTATGATATTCAGAGGAGCATTGAACCTAAACGGTTGTAGGCTTGTTCGATTGATGGATAACAGGTTTGTAGACTACGTTGTATTCAGAGTATTCACATATATTCAATTTAAAATCTACATTGATTTAAACATTTCTGATTGTTATCAATCAAATTTAGCTCAAACGTAGCAGTGTTAGCAGGTAGAAGAGTTTAAAAGCCTACCTTATTAGGAAAAGTTGTCTATTTTCTCCACTCCTGACAGTTCGACTTCAAAAAGAGCAAGAATGTCCGTCCAACCAACGCTCTTTCTGCCTTAGCTGTGACACCAGAAAATATATTTTCCCAAGAAGAATAATAACTTAACTCCCAGGCTTTGTGCTAAATCACTTTGTGTAATATAAACACCGTTTGCGCAAATACACAGAGATAAAATTCCAGAGTAAACACATTTCAGAATCTGGGACACATCCCAAACGCAAAGAAGGTTCCAGTAGTGGTAGGAATGGTAGGAATTTCATCTGAATGAAGGTTCATACTCTGTCTGCCAGGGTCAGAGGCCAGAATTCAACTTGGGTTACTAGGTGCTGGGGCCTGCCATTTCCTGAAATATGCTCACTTCTATTTTTAGAAAGCATTGCAGCTGTTTTCAAATATATTTTTTTCTGAAGATTTGAAAATGCTCGTACAAACTTGGTGGGTGAAGGTAGGGTATTACAATGTGATTGTCTTTAAAGCAATGTACTGTAGACCCTAGTCAGAATGATGGCACATTGCTGTTGACTGAAAAGTAATTTAAAATTGCATGAAAATTTTATCTTTCATAACAGAATATATAGTAAAATACATGCTGGAGGCAAACATCAAAGCTTTATAGAGGAAGGAAGGTGAACTCTCATCAGTAATCCCTTCAATAGATATTCAATCTCAGGACCATATCCCACATCTGTTGAGTGAATGTCAACCAACTGTGCTTTCACATAAATCATCCACTGACAATCAACATATGATGTACACCAGACTTTTAGGCTACACACACTTATCTCAAGTTAGGATTTGGCTCTTTAGTGTGTGCAACTGAGGCTGGGAGCGAGAAAAGATCAAGCTGTGCCAACTCATGTTCGAGAGGACGACTGCAAATGCCAGAGTGCTGGTGAGTTTAGGGGGTAACTAACAACAACTGGAGGATTGAAGCGTTACCATCATAACACTGTCCTCTAGGCCATCATAAATCAGTTCTCAGTACATTGGTCTTCTATTTATGTGGGCACAATGTGAGGCACTCTAGAACACATTATAGAGCTACCAGTGGATGACGGATTCAAAAGAGCTCCCAACTTTACACTGATACAAATCCATACAGGACTTTTGACAGCACTTTAGAAGCATGCCACGGAGTAGTCTAGAATATTTTAACTTAAGTTTTTTTTTTTATCATAGCATATGTCAAAATATTTGTAAATGTTTATTTAGTTATAACATAAATACAACATGTTGTTTATTTTTTGGGAAAGGATAAAAAAACATTATCACTTTATCCATATTGTAATTTTTTTAATGAATTTTTTACACTTTAAGACATCTACAGTAAAACACAACATTTGGCAAAATACAATGATTTGGCAAAAATAGTGTACTGATTCACCAATTTTTACAGAGAACTGACAGGAAATGAGCTTTTCCATTGTGAGGAACAAATAAAGATTTCACTCCACTCAGGAAGAATTGTCATAGTCGAGGACATCAGTGTTGCCAGTTCATATCCAGAAACATCCAACAGTATGCAACTCTCTTATTGTAAAACACCCACAGACTGAAACAATACGTATAAACTGAAAGGTCAACATCTTTGTTTTGTGCAATAACAAATAAAATTAAGAGGGTGACCGACAACAGGGAAACAAACCTGTCGCTGCGTTAGGTCACCACATTTAACAAGAAACCTCTGTTCAATACATGAGTTTGAACTGTACATAGTGTGAAACTACACCTGGCAGTTTCATAATTATAATCTGTGTCTAGAATGGCAGTTCATGAACTCACTTGCTCCATTTAAGACAGCCGCCGGCGAAGTGAGTCAGATATTTCCACATGAATAAAAAGTGCTATATCTCTGCTGAATTTCGGCGGCTGCAATTAGGTCGTGTCAACAGGATTAGCGCCTAATCCCAAAAAAATAGGTTTGTATTCTTCGTAAATTGCCTCACTTGATGACACTGTCCATCTTACAACACAGTCCTTATTGTATTGTCTTCATCAGGGGCTGTCATCTGTGGTGTCTCTTTCATCCCTTCCATTCATGTTGTGCCTAAGCACCCTGTAAATCCCAGAGGGACAGTGAAGCACCTTTCAATGTCCAAATCGTGACAACTCTTGCATGTTGAACATTAATTTTTAACATTACAAACATACATCGTTTTTTTTTTTATCTATTGGAAAGATGTGAGTGAAAAGTGTTACAGAACTCTTGCAGATGATCTATGTAAATATTCCTTACATTACCCTAACGCAGACAAATTCACTTTTTCAATTCCATAAGAAAATATTTGTTTTGTTCCTCATTTACATGAATCGTCTATTTGAAAGTATAGAACCACCAATTGAAAACATGTAATAACCTGAAACCTGTCAGATTATTTTTTTTTGTTTTACCAAGAAGTCAGTCTTGCATAAAATGCCGACATGGTTTTGCACAGTTCTTGGTGTATTATTCAACCATTGTGTCAATAGCTGCGGAGTGCTGTTAATATGCATTGTTCAGTGGAAGGTGAGATATTGTTTGCACACAATCATACTTTTTTGTAGCTTGATCTGAAATATTGTTGTTTGGCTAACATGTGTAAACAGGAATGTAAACCTAAATACAAGAAAAACCCAAATCAAACTAAATTCCTTCGTATCAAGATACAGTAGAGATGAACAAAAAAAGCAGGGCACAAAAATTTACAAAATTTGTATAATTATGTATCAATGCAGATCATTTGATTTGACTTTGTGTTTAGCGTTGATGTTAAAAATCAAACAAACAAAGTCATGGGCTTGTGTATATTTGTGTGCAGGAAAGAAGCCCCACACAAAAAATGCACACTGATTGTATGCTATAGGATTTCATTATGCATGATAGCTTGTGCTCTCATTTTTGAATTAATTATATAATCAATGCACATTTGTAATTCAAGTCAAAATGCAATGTATGGGGTCTGGAAGCCTTTCCCACCAAAAGTAACAGTAACCCTCTCCACAAAAACATCCAACCAGGTTCCTTACAAGAAGATAATGCCCAATTCAAATCCACACTAAATAAGGGTACTTCTCTAGGCCTTCACAAGCTTTTTTTGTCAAGATGTGGATGTTCCTCATCAACAGTTCATTTTGCAGTGCAAATGTATTTATACAAAAATATGGATGAAAATGACTGGTCGATAATTCCAAAAATACACAATTATGTACATATTACAGTAGATGACACAACTGAACTACTTTCACATTTGAGTTCAGTAAACACTGCATAGGTGATTGTATCACTATCACAGATTAACTTATTTTGTTGTCACATAGTTTCTCACTTCAATAAATAGTACATTAAATATCTTAATTGTAACCAATTCCTTCATCCCCACCTCAAGTTTTCAAGTGTGTCCAATGTATAAGGATGCAAAAATGTGGATGTTCAAACTGTGGCAAAATAAATGAATAACTATTAATGTGCCATTCCAAATGGGGTCAGCCTGATACACGCATAATGTATACTACAAGGCTACAGATCTTTATAGAAATCTTCAGAGGCTTGTTTGTGAGGTAGGGTTAGTTCAAATAGATGTTTGAAGCAATTCAATGTTTTTTATGTTCATTTCACATTCTCATCGTGTAAACCTTGGGGATTCAAAACTTTGGGATATCTGCATTTTTAGATAAGGGTGGGATCAGAATGTGACAAATAGCACTGAATATTTTAATATAAGTATTTAAAATGTGCTATTTTATTAAGAATCAATGCAAATCTAATTCAAGTAGCCTCTTTTGCCTTAGAAAACAGAAACAATAGCAGCAATACGATGATTTTGTGAAAAATAAAATACAAAATAAATAAATTTATGTAAACAACATAAATTGTGAATCAATGACAGTGGAAAAAAGGCAAAAATAAGGCTTCTAAAATGTGGCTTGCGAAAATGAAGGTCACGAATAAGGAATGTCTCGTTTTGGGCCTCTGCACCAATAGGAAAACATTATTGAGAACCATTGTGTTTAACAGTGGTGAACCCTTACATCAAATGAAGGACACATAATGCACTGCCTTCAACAACACTCATATTCCATATCCCTTCAGGGCATTACCCGCCCCAGTACCATTTATCAAGGTTATTAAATGCCTTGTACTCCTTGTGCCTACGCAGGTAATCACAGGCGAGGCATGTGTGCTCAGCCCAGAAGTAGGCCTTCTTCACCTTAAAGTGCCGCCGCCACTCAAAGTACCTGAGGTACAGTTCCTCGTTCTTGTCCAACAGCAGCAGGTAGTCAGCCAGCTCTTTAGGCGAGGTGAAGTCGTCCACGTGGATGAAGGCATCCCCCTGGACAAAGTTCTCGTAGTTCTGCCTAGGCGGTCCCAGAACCACAGGTACCGACCCGATGGAGAGTGGGTTGTACAGTTTCTCAGTGATGTAGTCCTTGTGAATGGAATTCTCAAACGCAAGGTAAAACTTGCAGCTGGCGATAGTGGGGAAGTAGTCTTGGTCGGCAATGTATTCCCCGAAAGCTTGCCCGTATGCATGGACCTCTATGTGTTTGTACAACTCATTGTAGTACTTGACCCGCACATGGTCTGGGTTCCAGTTGCTCACAATCCAGCAAATCAGCTTGCTTTTGCTTGGCGGCACGAAGTCCTCCTCCCCATCTGCCGCCACGATGGACCCATAAGGCACTTCAATGTCAGCATCCTGGCGGTAATTGAGAGTCAGATTGAACAAGTTCTCAATGCCAGGAAGCTGGGAGGAGTGGGACGGGGACTCCAGGTTCATCCATACCCACTTCTGGAAGGAGGGTCGCTGGAGAGGGGGTAGGTTAGACAGATCTGTGGAGATGTCTCGGTGGTGAATAACAATTCCATCAGACTTATTGTAAAGGTTGCGGTCTGCCGTAATAAGACAGCCCTCGATGTTGAAAAGAGAGCTGCAGACAGTCAGGTCATAGGTCTGTCCGAAAGGCCAGAGCCAGACTAGCACAGTCGTCTGGTTCTTGTCACTCTTTGTGGAATAGAGGCTCTTGACCCGATCTGTGGATGCTGTTGACTCTGCTGGACCAGATAACCAGCTGGTGGAGGGTTTAAAGTACATCAAAAAGAGAGTCACAAAGCATCCTAGTAGAAAAGTGCCAAGCAGAAGGGGTCGTAGAATTCTGTGGAAAGGTGCAGATGGCATACTCTGTCCTACAGAGGAGAAATGTATAAATAATTAAATAATGAGCATACAAAGAAGTAATTAAATTACATCAGCCATTACAAACCCATTTCCATTAGGTCGTATATTTTA
>JAVQIZ010232835.1:0-10615 GCA_036023535.2 Galaxias brevipinnis | reverse complement strand
GTTCACGAAACCTCACCAAGGCCCCTATAAGCGTATTGGTGAGGTCTGGTCCCTGCATTAACTGACCATTTAGTGACATCCTGAAATGAGGCTGTGCAGTCAAAAACCACACAAATTTTTTTTCTTAGGGTGGTACTCCACATGATGTGGGACGTACCAGACCCTGTTGTCATCACGGTCAAGCTGTTCTTGAGGAACTTCTACAGCATGACCTTTGTCCAGTATGCTCTTCATGAACTCTTTATAATCTCCAAGGAAATTTTTGTTCTTGATCAGTTTTCTTTTCAGGCTAGCAGCTCGATGTTCTGCCACACAGCGATTGTTTGGCATCTTGGCTGCTTCCTCTCTTAGGTGGAGCCCTATGCAATCCACAAACTTTGTTGTCCTTTGCATTGACAGCATAAACTGTCTATCTTCCTGAGACATTTCTTCCTTGTCGTCATAACGACGCTCCGGAAAGTCGGTGTTGTACTGCTGAACCAGCAAATGTTCTCTTTCCACAACTGAGAGTCGATTAACACTGTAGTGAGCGGTCTTACTCTTGGAGGGCATGCTCTCATTCTTTAAAGGTCCGCACACCATCCATCCCAGGACTGTCTTTACAGCGTAGGGCCCTTCATCTTGGCTACTGATTATATGCCACGGCTCCATTGCCTTCGAATTGTTGGCTCCTATTAAAGGCCGACATCAGCATCAATGATAGGTAAGTTTACATCGCTCACATATGGCCACCTTTGTAGATGCTGTTGATTGGGGATATCTTCTTTCTGTACAGGGATACTATTGTGTGTGAATACCTTGGGTGGTTGCATGAACTTCTTGTCCTCCAAGCCACACACCTCCAGGTCTGACAGCATGTAACTGGTAATCAGCATCTGTCCACCAGGTACATCTTGGCCCATTGTACTCAGTAAGATCTGAGTTGGCTTTCCTTTCACGTTAACGAATGACGCACCTGTGAGTGTACGACGGCACTGCATAATTTTTTTGGGCATTTTTTGCCAAATGTCAGTTCGAACGCCATGGACTCAGTGTTAATTTTGACAAGCATTTCTCATTTTCTTTTCGTCGTCGTCCTTACTGAAAATTGCGTTTAATTTTGGTCATTTCATTTGTTTCATTATAGTTAAGATTTAGTCAGTGTTAGTAAGTTTTCGTTTTAGTCAAATCTTCAAAGTTTTAGTCCTGACTCCTAAGGGGAATTAACATAAATGGCTCTGGTTTATCTGCACACTTCTACACATATTTAAGCAACCACTTGAACAGTTGGCTAAACGCGGCGCCCGAATTACGCAACAAGAAGGCAGTGGCTGATGTTAACCGTAACTAGCTTACGCAATGCAGTCTAAACTGAATGATGAAGTTAGCAGCACCGCTCTGAGGTGAGTGTCACTGCTTCCAAAGCGAGAGCAGGCACTATGACACGTAACGTTATGTTTTCATAACATCATACATCATAAGTCAATCCTTATAGCATACAGCACATGCGTTGTGGGCACACTACATTTTCTTCAGGAAATGTCTTTCCATCTAGTTCTGTATTTAATTCACTATTTAGTAGTTCAACCATGTATCTATGTTTTCTTTGTTTATCTATTTTTAGACTATATTAAAATCATATTAATCCATATAAATAAACCTTTCTATATTTTATTCATTTTCAAAAGTTTTGCCCGGGCCGTGCTCAAAGGAGGCGGACACTGAGATCTTTCGTTATTCTGTCTTTAATCCTAGCCCTTACTCTAGTTGCGAGGGAGTCTATGGCAGCTACGTGCTAGTTGCCAACCTGTTGCTCTAACCCTAACCAGCAGGGGTCCATTCATCCAAACGGCTCCCTGGACCAATCAAGAGTTCCCAGTGTCACGCTACACCAGTGTCACGGTAGTATTGACCCTTATAAGCTAACCCTAACTTCCTTAGCGTTGTGCCGCCCATTCGCCCCCTTCATCCCCCATTGGTGCTTGTCTGAACTCTCTCCACATCTGCTCAAAACCCTCTTGCAATCCTCAGTATTTCAAGTTACTCTTTACAATTATTTCACACATTAAGACAGACTTATATGTTGTGCATATTATGAATTCATCAAATTACCTTACCAGCACCTGGATTTAACCTCACAATCTTTTCATCTTAAACCCATGTCTTAGACCACTCTGCCACCAGTCCAGTTATGTGACTGCCAGACTGAGTAATATAAAGTGTTAAAGTAACTGCTTGTTAGTTAGTATTCAAAAAAAATGTTTTGATCTAGCCAACAAATCACATTGAAATGACATTGACATTATTTTGCCACATTTGTAACGTATTATCTAGAACTTGTCTTATTCTCAACTTCCATCTAACTGCTATTTTCAATGTACATCTCGAGTAATGCATTGGTGTAATGGCTAAGACTTCTCCCTCTCAACTGACAGATCTGGGTTTGATTCACACCCCAAGCTGAATAGTTTTTTGGTACAACATTTTGCTACGTGACAATTTTATTATCCGCTATCTAAATCCATCTGTTACCTCATTGACATTATTTTTTCCACATTTGTAACCTGATTTCTAGAACTTGTCTTCTTTTCAACATACATCTAGCTGCTATTGGTTCCTAGCTCAGAATTTCGTCAATGCAGCTGGAAAAAAAAACTTTTATAAGGTCACTTAGGTTTTAACTGTTACTTTTCATTGACGAGACATTTAGTTTGTCAACAGCTAGCTTGCACTACTCCTTCATTTTGAGTACCCCGTGTGTGCACATCCTCTACCTATGTACCAGATGTCACCAACACCAAATCACCTCTACTGGTCACACATAATATATTACTCAATATGATTGCATTTGTGATATCTCTGTAGCAGTAGTTTATCTGTGTGTTGTCTCCGTAATAGCAGCTTCCCTGTGTGATGTCTCTACTTCAGCTCATGCAACAGTATGAGCATTGTTACCTACACCAAAAAGTAATTTATCAAAATAGGCCATATGCTAGACAACTTTCCTTTATCAAACATACCCTGCATTTTCAATACTGTAGAGGCATAACTCTACAACTTATTGATATGTTTAAAGGTATTTAAAAAACATTCTATAAATAGTTAAGGATTATTAATAAATTAATACATTTATATTTTACTAAGTCAACTTAATTAAAAGCTAAATTAAATTATGAAAGGGACACCACCCAGATTTGACCTTATCGCAAGGCTCGATGGGAAATCAAAGGTTCACTCTTTATCATTAACTTATAAGCAAATATTATAATCAAACATTTCTATCTCAATTCTGAAGTTTTGTAAATTCTCAGTTGTGTGAATGGATGATCATATGCAAAGGGAAAACAGGAGTTTAATCAAACAATGACATTTACTTCTAATGCTAGGCTGGATCTTTTCAGGAATACAATGCATACATGATTGTAACTAATACACTGAAAGTGATCTGGGAATGTTAATATGGTCAGATACAAATTATTGTACATATGCACCGTGGTATGAATTTCTAAACAACACAGCTTTATCCAGCCCCCTTTATCATCTGGGAGTTTGCATGCATATAGGTTAAATATCACCTTGTTTGTGAGCAAAAAAACACACACAACCTTCTAGGAATGAATTTGGCACCATATAATTGTATAAGCCACGTTTTGCCTTGGCTCAAAGCAACATGGAAATTGAAGGGGTAGATGCTGCCATCTACTGGTCAATTAAAAATATTGCATCACATCATAGCACAAGGTCAGTAGCACAAGGTAGTGTGGCTGTGGCTGAGTGGTCCAAGGAGCTGGATTAAGGCTCCAGTTTCAATGGAAGAGTGCGTTCAAATCCCACAGCTGTCAAACTCTCTTTTCAGTTACAACAAGGACGTTTAGTAATGGCTTGCTGTTTTGTTGAGGAATTGGCGGTACATATCCGTACATATCTGTACCAAAAATGGGGACAGAACCACAAAAACAAAAATGACTCAAGCTCCTCCTAGGCCTCCCAGGTGTGCATGTGCAATAGACAAGCTTGAAAAATAAGTCTAATGATACTTAAGGGCTCGTCTAGGATTCAACCCGGGACCTCCCGCACCCAAAGCGAGAACCATACTCTTAGACCAACCGAGCTGTATGCAGGACAGCCTTTTTAAATGACTTTGAGCAGCATAGTAAAAGAGTGCTCCTGGAGAAAAGCATTAAGGGACAGATGTGCCCCAAGGTGCCAGGATCACAATCCCTACTATCTGAAATAGGCTGTGAACTCTACTAAGTGCGATGATGAGGTAAACAAGTTGTATGACAGGATTAGGAAAATAGGAACACTGATTGTTTTGGTCTGATGGTGATGGCTATGGACTGAAAAGGAATTGGGGTCTCCCCGCCTTCAATCAAGTACTGCCAACTAAGGACTCTACCCCAAACCCTAACCCCTCTAGGAATCTACAAAAACACTTTGTTTTATTTGTATTTATCATTACAAATTATTTGGCAGATACTTTTATCCAAAATAACTTACACAAAATAGTGCTTTGAACAAGAGAAGGTAAAAAAACACAAGTTAGGTAGATAAACTAAGTACATTAGTCCCTGACCTAATCACCTCAAAAACAGATATCAGGTGGTATAGTTTTTAATGCCACAGTCGCTTTTTCTAACAGAATGTTGAAGGCAAGGAGGTGTATTGTACTGGTTTCTTATTTCAAAGTAGCCTAGCAGTAACAGCAAAGGGAAGGACAAGTCCATTTAAGTTCAAGGAAAAGTGAAGTGCAGGCCTTGAAGACTGTCCCTGGCCTTGTCCATAAGGAAAAGAAAAGCCTGCAAAGGAGACTCTGTATTTGTCAGGAATTGAACCTGGGCCTCCCAGATTTTTACCACTGACCCACCAATATCTAACGTGGGTTCGATCCAAATTGGGTCCTCATGACTTGAACTATGTACTTTTCCTTAGCCCCGAGGAGAAACGTCATCAGGCTAAGGAAAGATATGAAGGAGAATTCATAAGTTATTGTGTGTTTCAATCTGTAATGGATCACATGAGTTGATAAAGCTACTACCGCTTGTGCAATGTTATTCTTGAATTGAGCATTAACTAAAAAGTCTCGTAGGTTTTTGTTCCTGCGATTAGCGGTAATGATTTTATATGGTTTTAGAGGGGTACACATTTCCTGTGTCTTTAGTAACATTTCTTTATAGCTTTTGAGGAGGTGCAGTGGCTGTATGGAAAGTGGTGACCAGAGGGATCAGTGATTGTTTATCATTTTGATCTAAGGAAGATGATAGGTAAGTGTCAAGAGTAGGTCCAGGCTCCAAGAAAGCAATAAGGTGTTTAGTGTTAGGCACAATAAATATATATATATATTTATTTAGAATACAAACACAGAAATGTAAAACATAAATACAATACTTACCCCTCTTGCCAAGCGCTCCTGGTCTTCAAGTGCTGCCTTTTGTTGTCTCCATTTTTGGTGACGATTCAAGCATTGCTCAGAGGGAGGTGGTGGAGGCTGTGAGGAGCAGAAAGGAGATGGGGCTGGGGGCAGATGTCCATGCTGGTATGTGGACCAGGCAGGAGATGGGGTGGGGGCAGATGTCCGTGCTGGTATGTGGACCTGGCAGGAGATGGGGCTGGGAATGGATGACCCTACTAATATGTGGTTGAAGCATATGACCCATAGTGCTGTGCTGTGCCAGTTCTGATGCTGTGGAGTAGGCGTATCACTGACTCGCCCTTCCAATTTTCTGGCTCCTGAAACTGTAGTGATACCAAGTTGTCAACCGCTTCCCATCCAGGAAATCCTCTCGCGTCACATTGGCTATTCTGAAAAAATAAGAACATATTCATATGTACATACATTCGAGTGCCATTTGTAAAATAGCAGCACATAAGCCCATGTAGAACGCAGAGCCGCACCACCAAATCATAAATTGTTAGTCACATTACCTGAGCTGATGTGCTGGGAGCAGTAGAGGAATTTTCTTAAGTAAATAAACTTCTTCTAACTGGACTCACAGAACACTGAGAGAAACCGCTTGCATCCAAACTGTTTTCCTGGGAATTGTGAGGAATAAAAATATCCTTGGATTATAAAATTGGTCTCAAATAGAATTTCAATGTCAACTTATCAAGCAGAATACTTGAAATAACGTGTTGGGTGAGCCACCACAGAGAAAAGGACTGTGAGGGGGTGAAATGTCCAACCCGTGTCCACACTGGGGGGCTTCAGGTGTGCTCTCTCTAATAATGTCACCTGTGTAGGGAGAATCAGCTTCACACATCTAAACCCCCCTGCCCATTTGGTTCTTCAGGAGGGGGTAAAATGCTCTCCAGACCAGAGAGACAGGACAGTTATCTTGATCAGATAACAAGGCCTGTTTTGGGGTTTTCTGCATGAGAACAAGGTTTTAAATCTTTAGATAACACCTTTTGGGTCTGGACAGAGGACCCCATGGAATGCCAGGAAAGGAGGGGGAAGCCCGTTCCCTCTTTCAAGGGAGATTGATTCTACCAGAGAGCCAATTTACCTCTGTCCCAACAACCAAATCTGAATTTTCCAAGGACTAAGAGATTGGTTGTTTAAGAGAGTAACTAAACAATAATCGAACAAGGACATCGACAATGATGAGAATTGAGGTATAATATTATGTTTGTAATTACATGAGTTTATTGAATGTATAATTATGTTTTGTTTTAGACTTTATAACTGTTCTTTTCCAGCTAGTATACATACTGTTTGGTACTAAAACATTTGTAACAAGGAGACATAGACTTGCATAACTTTGTAGAACTTTTACAAGTTTGATAATAGAAACACATGAATTTAATCAAAGCTCTATAAATTCCATGTGGCCACCTATCTTTGCCTGCCCCCAAACCTGTGTCAAGGGACACACCCCATATGACCGTTTGATAAAAGCAGACTCAACAGAACAGAACTTTGCGATTACCCTATTTTGGGGAGGGGAAGATCTTCCCTGTCGAGATCAGAAACGATTGCTCAACTTAATCATAATCAACCACGCGATCTGCTTCACAAGGCCGCGTTCCATCAAGAACTTTGGAATACCTGCTACTAAGGACGTCCGCCTTTCAAAGCACAACCTTTGCTCATTAAACCCTCAACGAACCTTTCGAATTACCCGCGATTAACCTATCTTGAGGAGGGAAAGATCATCCCTGTCGAGATCAGAAATGATTGCGCAACTTAATCAACCACGCGATCTGCCTCACAAGGCCGCATTCCATCAAGAACTTTGGAATACCTGCTAATAAGGACCACACAATCTTTTCTCACTAAACCATCAACAGACTTTGAATTCCCCGCTGCAAGGCAGCAAACCACTCGTCAGAGTAACTTCCGCTTGCATTCGGTGTTTCGCTTATAGCAATTAGCTTCCTCATACTGCTTTGTTTAGAGATCCATACACACGTTTCATACCTGACTTGCTAGCATTCGTAGATCACTATCATTTATTCAGTGTATATCTGTACATATTTGCCTAGAATTAGAAATACATAGTTGTTTGTTTAAACTCCTGTTTCCTTTTGCATATGACTCATCCACTCACACAACTAGAATTTATTACTTCAGAATTGAGACTGAAACGTTTAACTTTCATATTTGCGTTAACATTGAACTAATATTATTTAAATTATTAATTAAAATAAAGCTAATACAAAGATCAGACCTTGTTTCCCATCGAGCCATGCAATAAGCTAAAGTCCTTGGGTGGTGCCCCCTTAATTATTTGATGACTCTTTTAATCAAATTGATCGATTATAATATCAATTTATGAAATAATTAATAATCTATAAATATTGATATAGCGTTTATTAAATACCTTTACAAATATTAAAAGTAGTAAGACCCAGTTCCCCTACACCTGCCTCATTTACAGTGAAATCAATACACTCCTCCTCTTCAACTTCGACCTGCAGGTCTGGCAGAACGACTCCAAGTTCACTGTGCCCTCTCTAATAATGTCAGCTGCCTCACTTATAGTGATATCAATACACTCCTCCTCTAGAACTTCGACCTGCAGGTCTGGAAGAATGACTCCAAGTTCACTGTGCCCTGATGGACCCAGCAGGTCTCCGCTGCCAGACTGAGCCAGCAAATACTCCACAGCAATACGCTCACCTGTCATAAACAATCATTATAGGAAAAAAACATATATTTTGAATTCAGAAGAATAGACAATTTGGGTGAGAAAAGACAGAGAAAAGTTTTATTTGTTGAATGTGTTAGACTAAAGGTATTGAAAATAGTGTGTCCTTGTGTGTCTTACCAGTGGTCTACCAGGGGGAATGAATTCTGGCAGGAGAGCACGACCGAGGACTCTGTGGCTCAGGGAATTCACGTTGGACATGAGACGAACTTCGTAGATCTTGGTGTGTGAGGCACCGCTCACATCCACAGCTTCATGGGCTTGGTTCATGTTCCACCTCGATCCACCCTCAAGTAAGAGCTGTAGTCAAGACCACCTTAGTCGAGATAGAAACAAGACCAAGACTTGGGGAGTCGAGACCGAGACAAGACCAAGACCGGGGGAAGGGAAGGGGGGTCGAGACCGAGACAAGATCGAGACCATAAGGGCTGAGACCGAGACAAGACTGAGACCGCCGAGACAAGACCAAGACCGGCAGGTTGAAAAAACGGTTATTTACAATTTCCATGAAGAGTAATGTAGCTATATTATCTTTCATCATTCTAGCTAACATTGGCCACTTGTAGGAGTCCGACTTCGAGGAACATTATCTTTGACATGCATCCCAGCTAGTTTTTAGCGAGCGTCTAGCTAACACACACTTAGTTTAACTTAACTCTTTATGGTGCCTCTGGATATGTCTAACGAAATTGGAGCTAGTCCCTGCAGTCTCCGAAATACATTTCGAACAAAATGTACAAGTGCCTTTATGTTTTTTCTTTGAGGCACTGTTCATAAATTCATGGTGGTGAATATCCAAAACGAATTATACATGATTTCGATGACATGGTACTTTCTATCTTGCTAACTAACGATATGAGGTCTAGAAAATTGCATCTGCTGAGCGGAATCACATTGGCGGGATAGGGTGACCGTGACCCTATTACGGTCGTAGGTGAATCCTGCATGCCTGTATAGTCTATCCAATCTTAATATAATGTGATAGTGATATTTGTGAGAAAATGTATATTTCCGTAGGCCCATATTTATTTTATTCAAAATTTTTTAAGATGAATCTAAACGGCCGAGATTAAGTCAAGACCGAGACAAAATAGGTCCAAGATCGAGTCGAGACCAACACAAATAGGTACGAGTATGAGACAAGTCCGAGACAAAATAGGTCCGAGTGCGAGACAAGACCGAGAACATTGAATGCGGTCTCGAGACCAAGACCGGACTCGAGTACTACAGCTCTGGTTCAAGCTGGAACACTTAAGAATTGGGTTCAAATCATCAACATGCAATTTCCAGCGATTTGGGAGGTAGTCATTAATGAGTGTTCATAGTCACGGTTGCCCCCCCCCCCCCAATAAAAAAATATATAATTTCACGTACCTCACTGTGGTTAGCTTCTACTCTACCATACATACGTAACAGCGATTTGAGAGGTAAATATTAATGGGTAGTGTTCATAGAAACAAATATCATGTACCTCATGGGAAATTATGCAAATTTATAACCTCAATACCAAACCATAACAGCTGTAATAATGACTATGTTCCTTGACTTGGGTTCTTGTGATGGACCTTTTGGCATTAACTTCTAGTTTAGATAGATCCACCATCGTTATTTCTCCAACACTTCAATAGGGCTACTCTGTACGTATTATATAACTTGCTCCAGATAGGTTTATATATAACAAGACTGAACCATGAGCGCTACAACCATACAGATAGAACATGTACTGCTATCTCTATTTATTTCAATGCATGGGTGCAAAACACCGAATAAAAAAGAGAATAGCACGTGAACCAATCATGCACGCACACTATGTCTTATTGTCTTGATGATCTTGACATGTTTTAGCGTATGACGTTCAATAATGCCAAAATCATATCTAGTATTGCGTTGTCTGTAAAATGCTTGTGTGGTCGTTTAAGAATATTCTTAGTTCAATACTTCCACTACACAGCGTTGACTTAATACAGTCCATGCTTTGTTATTACTATTCTAAGCAGTTATTATTTCAATAACACTGACTTCTTGATAGCTGGTGAACATGAAACACTATGCAACTGTCCTTCATTACAGCAGATGGGGGGAAGCGTCTATCCATGGCTAGGGGCTAATGCTAACAAGAAACTAGTTAACTCACTATGGAATAATTAGTGATAAGGTGCCACCGTTACATACTCACAGGCGCATTCCTGCAGATGTCCTGAACTGTTGGTGCGGTGATTTTGTGAGTATGTATGTATTTATGACTTAGCGATCCCACTACTGACACCATGTTTACATATCAAATAATGAGACAAAGTCATTGATGCACTTAACAACTGGTGATCCGCGTAATAGCCAAGACAGTCACTATACAAACTTAACAACATGCAACTAGAAATGCATTTCCCTGCGCAAATGCGATGTGATGCATCGCAGTTATTGGACTGACCGCCTTAGCGCGCAGAACCTACCCCTGCAGCACAAGCGGACTGCGGTCCAAACCCTGT
>JAVQIZ010232826.1:0-36448 GCA_036023535.2 Galaxias brevipinnis | reverse complement strand
AGGGGAAGGTGGTGTCCAAGAAGACAAGGAAGCTGGTCCAGAAAAAGGCAGCTACTGTAAATCCCCATGTGGCCACCCTTATAAAAAACCTCATGGACTTTGAGTGGGGCTTTATGTAGCCCACAACACATCTCCACACAGGACCTCACTTTCACAGCACACACTACAACCAGGTGTTCATGTTGTCATTTTAAGGTAACAAGTCTCAGCATTGTGTTCTGTTCAGTTCAGTATAGTTCAGTCCAGTTGTCACAATTGTGCACTTCCAGGTTTGTTCTTTCACACACTTTCTATTGCACATGATCATAACTCATGAAAGATGGATACTGGAGGCAGGGTACATTAAGTACGGAAGTTGTGTACAGATGGTTAAGAACCTGTTTGACGTGATTATTTGTGCTTATGGATTGTATTTTACAAGAATCTCATTACTTGAAATGTGTTAGCTACTGAATGTGTTTGATGCAGTGGCTTTAATAAATGTAATGTTACATGGCCATCTCTTGTCATAGTTCAAGGAAAAAAACTGAATTCAAGGTACATGGACTTGGACATGCAGTTTAAGAACCTGTTCAGCATGAGGAATGGTGTTTTTATGGATTATATTTTACAAAAAAATGAATTACATTTAATTAGTGAGTTACTGAATGTGTTTGATACTGCTTTAATAAAAGTCTCTTGTCCAAGTTATTTCTGTGCAAGCAATTTTCATGGTTTTTCATTTTGAAATGTAAGATTTTTAGATTATTAGCTTCTAGCAGTGTTATGCTATAAAGATCACATTCTACAGTACTTTAATACATTTTACAGTAATAAACTGTTCATGGAGATTACAGTAGGAACACTAAAATAACAGCATAATGGCAACCAAACATCTGACAGTATTATACTGTAAAGCTTATATTCTATACAGCACAGTACTGTAATATTTTTTACAGTAATAAACTGTTGTTGTATATTACAGTAGGTATACTGTAGAATAACAGTTTCATGTTGGCAACTGTAGCTGCCAGTAGTTTACTGTAATTTAACAGGACAATTAGTTACAGTGCACTCCATGAACCTGGAAAGTGTTTTTGACTCTGCTTTTAAATTCGACAAGCAGATTAATGCAGTGGTAAAATCTAGTTTATTTCAGCTACAGACCCTGAAAAAAATAAAACCTTCCCTCACACTAAAGGATTTGGAAAAGGTTACTCTTCCCCGTCTGGACAACTGCAACTCCCTGTACATCGGAATCAGCCAGTCATCTTTGTCCCGCCTGCAGCTGGTCCAAAACGCTGTGGACAGGCTTTTGACTGGATCCAAAAAGAGGGACCATATTTCCCCTATCTTGGCCTCTCTTCACTGGCTTCCAGTTTGCTATAGAATTAATCACAAGATCCTGCTGTTTGTCTACAAAGCGTTGAACCAACTTGCCCCCTCAGCAGCAGCATTTCTATAATGTGTTGTGTTTTTGTATTTGCAGCACGTTTTCTAAATGCTGCGCATATGTTGGCAAATTGATGTAGATGTTTTCTTAATTTGCTTGTGTTTTGTCTTGTATTTGCATTTTTCTGAAGTCGCAGAGCGTTGGCCTCTCAGGGCCACCATAGAGAGGGGATAGTTAACATTAATCAAGCAAACTAATTAACACTGGCCGATCCAGCTTGAATGTTCTATTAAGTCAAATCTACTTCAATATTGCATGACAAGTGTATTTAAGTAACTAGCTGGTGAACATTGGTGGTGGAGCAGAGGAGGGATAGCTAACATTAGTCTAGCAAGCTAATTAACATTACATGGTAAAGACAATCACTTACTACAAATTATGTCAATTTCATGATTAAGCTATTTCAAACAGTTAATTTGCTGAAATTAGATTGGAGTGAGACACTCAGTTTGTGTTTTACGTTTTAATATTATTTTAACAGCTCAGGTCAGTTAAGACATTCTGCAAAATATCTGCTTTTGGTGCACTTCATTAGAAAAAATTGCATTTTACGCACACTGTAGGCCTATAGCATGCATTGAGGTATGTCTGTGTTTATACTGTCAATTTGGAAAACATTTAGTTTATAATGTGTTTTTATCCGATTCATTGATTAATCAAAGAAATAATCGATTATGCAAATAGTGGTTAGTTGCAGCCCTACATAACCCCGCCAAATTTAGCTTTCGCTTGAAGCATACTGGGGCCTTTATGCCTTTCAAGTTTGCCAGAGAACTGAGGCCATGATGGAAAAGCAGCAATAAAAATAAGATAGAAAACAGACAGAACAGGAAGCAGGAGGGTTTTCGTTACAAGTAGCTTCTTTATAAAATAAGTTGTTTCCTCCAATTTTGGTCTTAAGAATATAAAGTGTATATTTAGCCTTGTGACATATCTAAAATTACATACGGACATATCCTAACGTAAGAAATTGCATTTAGATTGTTTTATTAAAATTATGTAAAATACTTAGTATTCAAATTCCATCAGTAAATCACAAAAGAACATTATGTGCACATCTACACATAACAAATTGAATCAACTTTATGTGAAGCTGCCTTTTGATTATCGTTGCTTTTTGGGTAACCCCATCTTTACATAGGCTATTTAATGTAGTACAGCTCCTCATAAAACATAAAATAAGTAGGGCTGTCAAGCGATTAAACAATGTAATGACATGGGTGTCTGTCCATATAGTTAATCGCAATTAATCTAACTTTTTATCTCTTCAAAATTGACCAAAACTGGCACACTTTTCATGTTTTATGATACTCTTAACATGGGAGAGGACGAAATGCTTGCTTTATGCAAATTGATTTATTATTCGAAATAAATTAAGTATACAAAACAAATATTGCACAGAAACCCTAGCAGTACTGCATTTAGCATAAAAGATATGCTCAGAATATAACATGGTACACTCAAGCCTGCTAAATTGGACATAGTATGACTAAGTACTTCACACAATGTAGTGTGCCCAAACACCTTGAGCTCAAGGTTTTTCTTACATGCATGTGGCAGTTGGTTTCCCTATAATTTCTTTAATTTCAAGTTAATATGGTTGAATGTACGTCTTTAAGAAGTTGTTACATTTGACCTCATATACTGTTACAATTGCCCCCTGGCAATTTGAGGCAAGGAGGCAAATGGAACACCGGACTCCTTGTCTTCAAATGAAAATGGCTCCACACATGTTCATATTAACATGTAAATGCTATTACCAGTAGATGTAAGTTGCACATATACAAAACTTACTTGTGCAACTGAAGCGGTTAAATTGCAGGGTACAAAGCAAAAACTGTTAAAACTGCACCCAGTCTACCCTGCATAGCCTAGAGTCTAGGTAGTATAGACCTATACGAATTACAGCCGAGATGAAACAACAAACCACCGTTACTTGGTCTGCTCTCACGCGCCTAGCCTATAGGTTCTCCCATGTGATTAATTAAAGTTGAGAGCCTCGCCTACAAAAAAAAAGAAAAAAGAAAATAGGCTTGATGCATTCCTATGAGGGTTCAACAAGGAACAGCATGTGTATCATGCACATTTACCCTGCCCAGCCCTTACTGCTACTTGACGTTGATGTCTACAAATTCAAACTCCATGAACGTGGGTTTCTAAGGTTGGATCTCTAGCCTTATTTTTTGTGAATTTTAAGTTATGAAAAATTAGGAATAAGAACACATAAAGAAAAGTATATTTGTTTATATCGATTAGGCAAAGCAGGTGAATCCAATCATAAAATGAATCATATGAGGACAACCATCTTTTAAAACTTAAAATATCCAATAAAAAATGTGTAGTTACTTACATTTAACATTTGACAGTTACAAATCCGATTGCATGCCGTAGTTTAAAGGTGCAGCTTGTTGGGCAAGTTCAGACAGGCGATGCCAACTATCCTGTGTGCAAACCGAAGAAGAATGACCTGACGGCTTCAGCAACCTTACCCTTTAGGGATGTGCGAGTGAATGCTGGCATGTCAATGGGGCTGTTTCAGGTAGTCTACCTGTATTGAAACGTCATATGGGAGTCAGACGGTCTCACGAGATGTGCCGTTGCACAGCAGATAGATGTTGGCCTTCTAATCCAAGCCTCAACAAGGCTTTTAACTACTTTTTTTATTTTAGGTACTTCAGCTGTACTTGCAAAGTTTGGAATGTTGTATGCATTTTGGGCATACTGCACGACATTTAGATATTGGGACTAACTAAATATTCTTTCTGGCTTACTATATAGTATGGTAGTTGAGACGCAGCATACATGTCCCAAAACGTCACCACATTGCAATAAACTACGCATTTGAATTGTGCACATTTCAAACTATAAATAAATGAATCTCCAAAATCACAAACATAATTTTTTACTAAAATAACTTGTTCTCACAAGATAATGTATCTTGTGCGCACAAGAAAATTATCTTGATCCCACAAGATAAATAACTTGTTTCCGCAAGCCCAGTGAGCATTTTTTTTGGTTGAAAGAGGTTGAAAAGACGTAAAAAACAACAGCTTACACCAACGTTCAGTGGACGTTCATAATATCGTGCAATATCTCAGCTGCTATTGTTGTTGTTATTGTATTATATGCTATCATGTTGTTTTATTTATATATATATATATATATATATATATATACACATTTTTTATTTTATTATATGCTTGGAACTCTTTTTTATTTTTCAATACTCCTTTTAATTTTTTTATTGCTGTTTTGTTATGTGTGGTCAGGAGGATTGCTACTCAATTTCGTTGTACGCTGTGCAATGACAATAAAGGAATCTATCTATCTATCTAAACACTTAGTCATGCAAACAAATTCAGTTTACACTTAAAGTTTAAGAACAAAGAAAACCATGTGACAGCAGTTTCAATAAAACATTTTTTAATAAACATCAATATGTGTAACAGCACCCTCCAAATAAAATTATGGACAAACATTTTTAAGGCAAACTAACAATTGAAAGTGGAAACACTTTACAAATGTTCCTTCACATCTTTTTTTGTTTTTTTCAAACCCAACCCCACCAAACCCCACCGGAGCCTGTTTGTACTGGTCTGCCAGTAGCTCTGGAGTTGGACTTCATGACGGCCTCTGGAATAAAGGGGACACCAAAATCGATTATGTTACACCATAAAATTATGCTCTGACTTTACAACCACTCATTTGAATTGTGTTTCATGCATTCATGTTACTACACGTTTTTGGCTTTGCTTTTAAGTTTTGACTCAAAGTTCCAAAGTTTTTTGTGACCAGTAGGAGTCAGTAAGTGCTATAGCCTAGTCTGTTGTCATTTTTTTCTACGAATTAATTCTAACATATAATTACACACACGCACACGCATATATCTTTATGTCGATGGCCATGGGTGCTGTAGGCCTATGGGGAACTTAACCATTATTTTCTCTAATTTCACTAATTGTCAATTTGAATATCTTTTTTTTTTTAAGTTGATGACCGAGAAGACTCCATTACCCATATATCAGCACTGAAATATTAACACCCTCGGACCTCTGTCTTCCTTCTAAAGCCAAATTCTGTGTTTGTTCCCCGTAATTCTCAGAAGCAGACAAAAAGAACATCATCAGCATTTGGGGTGTGAATCGTGTGTGCATACTTGTGCGAGAGTCTGCTGTAAAAGAGGCGTGGTCCGACACCAAACAAGCATGGATATTTCGGGGTCTGGGTCTGACCACACTAAAGCTGAAATTTACACGGTATAAACAAAGCCATTAGAAAACATCCCTGTATGTTTAAGAAAACACTGAAAAGAATACTGCCATGAAAGATGACGATCTCTCTTCGCCCCTACTGAAACAAACAGACATCCATTTAAAGCAGCCTCTGACTAATCACCCAATTGAACACACCTGTTCCCACTCGGGTGCCTCGTCAGAGGTTGCTACATCACCACCACAGTTCACCAGCGCCCTCTACCGGACGGATGTCCGCAAAACCCTCACAAAGATCCTATCTGGGCACATTATTACAGCAGCAATGATCTGCCCATTAAAGATCAGACAAGTTATAAAAATGTGAGTCAGCCATTAAAGTTGAAGCCACCAAACTGCCATGGTTTTAAAAGACTGAACTTAAGGATAATTTTGGTCGGTGTGAGTTATGTGAGAAGTCAGTGGTTTCTCATTTCTATAAACAGTATGTGGTAGACCGTAAGGCTATGAGAAAGAAGAACAGAAGAAAGCCATGGCAACGTTGTCTCTGTGAAAGATCATTCTGTCATCTCTCTGGATTGAAGTTTCACAGAGGTATACACCTTAATGTTTGATTCAAATGTACTGAGTGCAGTGGCCGGTTTCTAACTACATTTGGTTTGGAAAGTCACATGAGGACGCATTCCAAGGTTGTTAAGAACGCTTGTGAAGAGTGTGGCAAATCTTTCAAGACTAAGACCGAACTGAATGTGCACATGCCTGTACATACTAGAGAAACAGCATTTCAATGCAAGGATTGTGATTTCACTTTTAAAACCTATGCAGCATTTCACAAAAACAGATTTACTCACAAGTACGAGTATCCATTTAGTTGTCCTCAGTGTTACTTGAGCTTCCGTTTTATAGGCTACCTCAAACACCACCTGGGCACTTACAGTAAACCCCAGAAGAAGAAAGCAAGGAAAGAGTAGGTCTAAGAGACAGGAGCCTTTAGAAACAGAAACGTGTGTATCTGGCTCTTTTTTGTAGATGTCCCCGCTCCGGAACCATCCGTTGGAAAATCCAGAAGCAAGAGCAAAATTGATGGCTTGGCCAGGCTGTGATTCTCTAATTTGAAATATGTGTCTGGTTTTAATTTTTTTTTTTTTATAAGTGTGGACGCTAAAATGTATATAAATGTGTATATTAGGTCATGTCATGAGATGGACAAAATAACTGCTGTTGAACATTAACTTTTAGTTAATTATGCAACTTAGCCTGCTGCTTGGCATTGTCTGTTTGACATTCTTTTCCACTTTTGTTGTTTTCTTCTCAGAGAAACAATAAAACATTAAACACACTGAAATGGTTGTCAATGTAGGACTGGAAACACAGATTAGTATAGTATACATATACAGTTTCATATTGGCCCTGAGTGTAGAAAATAACATACATTGATTGATTTTGGTTTTTGTAGATTATTAGTGAACATCTGAAGACACATTAAAGGAAACATCTTTGATGTAACAAAGCTCATTCATTTTACTGTGTCATATGTATCTCTATGTAAACTTACTTTCTATGACATATGCACGTGCTAGTAGAGCCATCTCTATGTGCACACAGAAGTGTGCTGGGCAAAGAAGTGCCCAAAACTGGGAAAGTGATTTCTTAATCTCACACACATCCACAAATCCACAAACACACTCTCACTTGAGAGAACACTGAAACAACTGGGTTTCTAATACATGAGTCATGCTTATAAGGTTATATACGATCCAGCATCCTGGACCAGGTTCACCAGGTATCCACTAACCATGTTGATTATCTTGATGTGGGACACGTTCCTGCAGGGGAGAGGGGCCGGGACACACTCTGCGAATAAGATAACAGTTCCTGGCATGGGTGCCATTTCAAGAGAAGCCTTTTGACCTTAACTTGGATTATACAGAATAATGAAAGTGTGGAATTCAAACATCTAATGAGACAAAATAATTCAGATTTTTTCGGATTCAGTACTTAGAACAATAATAATAAGATGTATTTATAAATACATATATAAATCAGCCTTTTGTAAATTACCAGACTCCCCCATAAAGCTTTATCTGAAAGGTGACAGTGGCCAAATGCAATTTGGTTATTCTACCACATTTAATATAAAAGAAAATCCTATCATAGGAATACGAGCCGGTCAGATTTGTTATTGATAATATCAATACTGATCACACTTGATTGCATTGTCACAATCCGCTGTTAATTTCCATCATAGTGTTTGTTGGTCGTGCTCAGAAATGTGGCAATATGCAAAAGCATCCTGTGTTGTCTCTGATTGGGTCCGAGTGTCTCACATTCGTCTTAGTCTTCTCAGTACAGGTGTGAAAAGCCAACGATCCGAATTCAGATGAGGGCCTATAGGTTTGTGTTGGAAATTGAGGGTGGGGTTACATTTACACACACACACGCACGCACACACACGCACACACGCACGCACACACTTTTTTCCTTTCTTTTGTTCCACTATTCTAAAGTATCGATTTCTGATGCAAATTCCTGATAGATTTGGCTATCATTGAATACCCGTTTTTCCACCAAAACTGAAAGGAATCGAAACTAGATCTCATAGTGTAGTTAATATATAGGGGGCAAAATACTGTTTACACTTTGTCTGCTTTAAAGGGAAAGGCAAAGTTAAAGCAATTCATGACAAACCTGTTTATTATGCATTTAGTTTCTTTGCAAATTTCACTAAATTGCATTAAACAACCTTTTTTTTTTTACGTCTCTCCACCCACATTTCGGACATAATTTTATTTACCAGGTCCAAATGGTCTTGATGTATGTGACAGACAACGTTATGAACAGCTTTTTTGAGTGAACGTTACGTTGGTATCCAGCTGAAATGAAAAATCGTGGAATTCAGTAATCTAGTCTGAAAATAAAAACCTTTGTGCATTACATATTGTACATATATTTAAATTTGGTATGTGCTATTCATTCGGGGGTTATGGGCTCTCATTGCAGTTTTTCTGCAGACCACTTTAGCAAACCGAATTTAGGAAATTATTTAAAGTAATTTGGCAGATCATTATGACACTACACTCCGGGGCAGTGGGTGGTGGATTGTCATTTTGTAGCCGGTTGCTAGCCACCATTGAAGTTAAGTAGAAGAAGAAGATTGCAGGCGCAGTCTAAAACCATCGAACAAGAAAAAGGGTGCACATGCATTTGAGCGCTTTCGACGATGTTGTGTTTTGCCAAAGGATACTTATGAAGTCCGCTTCCACTAGAGCCTCTCTCCAACTTATAGTGACTCGCAAGGCTTGCTACTTCAGGACGCCTTATATGTTTTTTTTTAAAGTGAGTGTGTACGGTTTTCATATTTCACGTATATTTAAATTAATGTATCCACGTTCTGTTTCTGTTCTAGGTCCTGGGCATGCCATTTGTCCTTAAACTAACTATAGTGCTAAATGCCACAACTTGTACGGTTTCCTTTTTTTTACTTTTACTTATTTTACTAGTATAATTCTTGCATTTTTGAAAAACATACGTTTTAATGCTATAGGCCTATGTATTTAGCTTTATTATGTAGATGGCCATGGTTGCTGTAGGCACATATGGCGAACTTAACCATTATATTATCTGATTTTAATTGGGAATTCTAATCCTTTTTTTTTTGACAGAAGATTCCACTACCAATAGATCAGACACACTTGGACTTGAGCCTACCTTCTGCATCCAGTCAAACGGGCTTTGTTCCCGATAATTCTTAAGACCGTAAGAACATCTTCGACATTTGGGGTGTAAATCTTGTGTGCATACCTGCCTCAGAGAATGACTGCTGGAAACGAGGCGGGGTCTAAAGCAGAAGAAGCAGTTCACATGGATATTTCGGAAAACGACCTAAAGTTTGGAATAAACGTGGTAAAAATAGAGCCATTAGAAAACATCCCTCTATGTAAGGAAGAAAAGATTGACGTTAATTTGCCAATGAAAGATGAAGAAAACAGTGACGTTAATGCTTCAGTGAAAGATGAAGGTCCCATCTTGGCGGATTATTGCAGCAGCAATCTGTCTGCTACTACAAGTGGTAATGTATCTACCAATGGACTTACAGCATCACAACCTGGTGCAGTCACAAGACGACAGGCACGTCTTAGTCAGCTCCCAATAGAAGTTCTGCAAGGTCTCTCAGGTAAACCAAACAGTGCTCAAAAGCAGAATTGCGCAGGTGAAGACCGGATGCCCCCACAGATCATTCAAATGTTTCCCAATGTTATGAACTTGACGAACACAATTATGTGGCCAGTAAAAGTTGTACCAAGTTATACCATGATTTTAAAAAAGGTTGACTTGGCTGACCGGCCTGGTGTTACTGATGAACAAATAGGAACTAGCCCAAATTCAATTAGATCTCTTCTCCAAATTCCATTTGAGAGGAGAACTTTGGTGCAAAAACTACAAGTCAAAGAGCTTGGCCCAGATCGACCTGACCTTGAAATCAAACAGCAGGCTAGCACTAACGGTAAAACCTACACACGGGGCTTCTCCTGTAATTGGTATAACAGAAAGGCTTGGCTAGCAGGATGCAGCCATGTAAATGCTGTATTTTGCTTCCCGTGCTTGCTCTTTAAAACACCGGGGACAGATACAACATGGACTCTTTCAGGAGTAAGGGACATGAAACATTTATCTGAGAGGATTAAGAAACACGAGTGTACAAGGGCACACATCGAGAATACCATCAAGCTAGCCATGCTAGGCAGAGTGAACATTGCTACGCAACTGGACGAAGGCCACAGGACTAGGGTGAGAAAACACAACAAAGACGTGGATAAGAACAGGCACATTTTGTCAAAGGTAATAGATAAATTTTGCGGGGCCTTTGAGCTGGCCTTGCACGACCACAATGAGACCGACTCCTCAGACCACCCTGGTGTCAAGGGTTTAGAAGATCTTGTCGCCTTGCTAGACAGTGTGTTGGAGGAGGACCTTAATACAGCTACGGTTTTCAGAGGCACCTTAAAGACTGTGCAAAATGAACTTTTGGACTGCATGCGGTCAGTGCTGAAAGATTACATTCTGGAGGAGGTAAAAAATGCTGATTATCTTGCTATTCAGGCAGATGAGACATCTGACATTTCCACCCGCTGCCAGTTGATGCTTGTGCTACGATACATTGACAGCCGTAACAACGTCCAAGAGCGTTTTTTCGAGTTCATCCCTCTTCAAAATGCATCCTCTGACACAATCGCCACCTCGCTGTTGGAGAGGCTAAGCAATATCGTCCCTGAGGGACAAGAGAGCCGACTAATCGCCCAGGCCTATGATGGGGCTGCTGTGATGAGGGGAGCCACTGGTGGAGTGCAGTGCAAGGTAAAGGATGTCTTCAGATGTGCACACTACATCCACTGCTATGCGCATCAGTTGAACCTCATCATGCAGCAAGCGACGTCACACATTCCCAGGATCAGTTCTTTCTTTTCAGACCTAGGTGGATTTGCTGGGTTCTTCTCCCAGTCATCCACACGAACTGCCGTGCTTGATGAAGTGGTGGCACACAGACTACCTGGAACTTCCACAAGAAGGTGGAACTTCCACAGCCGTGCTGTTAACACTGTGTATGAGCACAAGGATGACCTCCTATGGTGTTTCCAGACCATCAGAGACTCTGGTAACTTTGATCCTCCAACTGTCAGAGAGGCGGGGGGCTTTGTGAGAATGCTGGAAGATAAGGATTTCCACTTTTTCCTGGCGTTGTTTTACAAGATCATGCCACATGTGGACACGCTGTTTGACCAGCTGCAGAAGAGGAACATCGACTCTGTCTACATCACTGAAAATATCCAGAGGTTCACTGACAGCATGCAAACAATCAGGTAAATTATTTTTCATAGGCTGAGAAAATGCTTGTTATGACATATTAAGTGTTTCCATCTTAATCAGCCTGTAAAAACATATATGTGCATGGCTAAACATATATGTGCATGGCTGAACACACGAGCAACTTATAAATACTTGATAAAAATTTTTAAAGACTATGACTGAATAGGAAATCCAGTTATTGTGGATGCTAACTTGTGTGTTTTGAAACAGGGACTCAATTCCTTCTCTGCATTTGGAATGCAGTGGATCTGTGAAGGAGCCACCCACAAAGAGACTGAGGACCCTGGGCCAAGAAGAACAGCAGTTGGCTACAGAGGTAAGCTGTGATGTAGGTCGGTTTTGAAAGACACTCTTCAGTTTTATTTTTTCACTTGTTTTTTTGTGTTATGTATAAAGATATGTTTAATTATTGTGCCATTAACTATGTGTACTGCCCTGTTTTTAAGATAATTTAAATAATTTAGATAATTATTATGCTCTAATTTCATAGGCATGTGAGACCATTTTAAGTCATACGAAGGAGAGGTTCTCTTTCACCAATCACCTCGTCAGTGCCACTCTGTTGCAAGGAGACTTGTTCCCGAAACATACCGAGAAGTTCCCGGATTCAGCGCTGGAAACCACAGTAAAGGCCTACCCCGTGTTGAACATGGCCAAGCTGAAAATGGAACTGTCCCTGATCTACGAGAACACTGAGTTCAGGTCTTGCAGTGGTGCACTGACTCTGTTCCAGTTTTTCATGGAGAACAACCTTCAAGGCACCTTTACTGAGACTGTCAGTCTTCTCAAGATTCTCATCACAACACCCATGACAACACCAGAATCAGAGAGGTGCTTCTCTACTTTAACCAGGATCAAGACCTTCCTGAGGAACGCTAGGACACATGATCGCCTGAATGCTCTGGCTATGCTCTCAATGGAGAAAGATCTTATCAAAAGCATTCCGGGCTTCAATAGTAGGGTCATTGAGAGGTTTGCCTCTCAAAATGACAGAAGGGAACAATTCTTGTACAAATAATATTAGTCTCCATTCTCCTGACCCAATTTTTCTTTGTATATTGTTGACCAAGTTAAGAAATCATCCAGAAGTAAATGACACAACGTTTATAAGAATGCCTCCATCTTGTTAATATTGACATAAAATAATTATATTTCAAAGAGCACTGGTATCCTACAGTTTGTGCTAAATTGTATTGGGATGGTTATTGAAACTGATTGAATATAGCACAACCCCACCAAGAATATATTTCACCAGTCGCCACTTTGCAAATGGTAAATGTCTTCAGGTGACCCCATCCAACCTAATTGAAGTTGAAACAAATACTTTAACTGTACAAATGGCTTTTAAGAAACATATCTCTATTTACTAAATAAAAAACACAAGATAATGTATTAATTTCTGGCCCATTATAACAGCATAATCGGCCAACAGGAGCTGTGTAAGTCACTCCATGTCCACTAAACATTGAGTGCACCAAACTACAATGGGTTTAAAATAATGTACTGCTATACAGGGAAGTTGTGGATAATGTTGGGCAATGTGAGTTGTGACAAGTGAGTGGTTTGGCATTTCCACAGTATCCAAGAGGAACAGCACATGGCAGGCTTTAAGGTTAAGAGAAAGAACTGATAAAAGGCAAACCATTGCATCGTTGTCTCTGTGAAAGATTCTCCCATCTTTCTGGATTAGTTTCACATCTTGTGGTGCATTGTGTGCTTCTGTTTCAAAGGTAATCTTAAATGACTCATGGGCACACAGTGGACCACAGAATAAGAAAGAATGGAAGGGACCAAATGACTTGAGTAGGTTTGAGAGAGGGGGAGCCTTCTGAAATAGAGACGTATGTATCTGACTCTTCTGGAGATTTCTCCCTTCCGAAAGTTAAATCAGTGCACACACAGTTGTATACTCTAAAATACATTGAAGAGTGACACAACAGCTGAAAATACACACTGGAGAATAGAGAGCTAATAAGTGCAAATACTAGGCTTTACATTTTAAGACTTGGGAGACAGTTGAGAGGCCCTTTCCTTTTACTCAATGTACAAGATACTTCAGTTTATTGGTCCTGTGAACGTGCTAGTTTGTAGTGCAAAAACTACAGAGCCGTCTATGTGCACACAGAAGGAGACTGGTGTTATTGCTCAGCTACTTAACTGGGGAAAGACGTGAACAAAACTGGGATAGCAGGTATACTGCCTTTCCGTCAGATTAAGACTGAACTGCTCATTCACTCTGATGACAGTGTCATCGTTCAAGCATGCAGGAGAGTAGGGAAAGATGATCTTCTTTTCAGGTAGTAAGTGTCCCTGCAGAGTTGGCAGAATGTGCCTGCAGGAACAGGTAATAGGGATAGGTATAGGGATATCTCTTGGTTTAATAAACAACTCTTTTTTTCTCTTAATATCTGGCTGTGCCGAGAGCGGATATAGAGGGGGGTGGCTCTGAGACGTCATCGCTTACCGTTCAGCCTTCTGGAGGTGTCGTGGGCTCAAATTAACCAAACCTTCGGGATGGAGGGTGCCCACTTGAAAACCCCATTAACATATCTGCTCTCAACCCAAGTCCATTCTAAAATATTGTCTTTTGAAGTGCTCCTCTTGGAGAATGGCATAATGGATTTTATAACATCCTATCCTGTGTATATTGAAATAGTAAATTATTTAACTTAAACGACTGTCATGGAAACAATAGAAAAAAAATGGACACCTTTATACGAGTTTATTAACTTTTTTCTTCTTATCCCAAATTCCACATACTGTGGCTATGTCCATGCTTGACTCTATTGCAACAACACAAAGTGAACGAGTGCTCTGCTCCAAATGAAGCTTCATTCTGAAATTGGACAGAACATCTTTGGTTTTACATTTCTTTATTACTAATTCTATTTCTAAAATACCATTTTAATAATGATAGACAGTCTTGCAAAGCCAACAGATAGCAAGCTTTCCAATGATGTTCAACAAAACATTGTGTTCAAAATCCCCTTTCTTCAATCAATGGTTTGTATTATATCTTAAGTACAATAAAGATGCCAAATCAAAGTAATTAACCAATCACATGTGAATTAACGGAGAAAAACCCGACCGATTCAATAATTTGGAAAAATAGCTAAATAACAATTAATATACAATTAAACTGCTGTATTTATACTCAGTTACATATTTTACACAAAACGCAATACCAGGCCATTTTCTACCTGTCATATTAACAGAACATTGTCAAGAGGAGGCATTGAGGAGGCATTTTATAATCAACAAACACATTATTTTGCTTCTGAAAGGCCTCTGCTTGCTTCCTACCAAATCTATACAACCATTCCTGAGATTTGAAAAAGCAGAACAGGAATGGGCCATGAAACTAGACTTAAAAACACAGCATTCAATGGTTATGATAGTAAAACACTGGAGGTGTATCTCCAATTAACCAAACTATACTTGCTTTGAAAATTTGTGTTTTTCAAAATGTAAACAGAGAATTACTATTCTCTGTAGCCGTTTGATAGGCAAAAAAAAGAGTGTGAGGGTGTCTAAAAAACACAGCACAACTTGTTAAGAGGCAAACAAAAGTTCAGATATTCAGGTGAAACTGAGAATAACAAAAGACTGCTTGCTGCAAAGGGATACGGTGAAATTGTGAGGTTAGGGGATGAAGCAGGAACCGCTGAGAGGGGCACAAAGGGCAATTGTAAGCACTAAGGGTTCTAAAGATCAACGAAGGTCACTCTCATCCTCCTGTATAGTTTTCTTTATGCGCAGAAGCATGGTTGTGAGCCACTGATCCAGTCTTGAAATCGTGTCATATTCCTTCACCTTGGGAACCCACAAGCAGAGGAAAGAGATGGGTGAAAAAGAAAGCAGTGAACAGGAAAAACACGTTTTAAAAAAAAAGTTACATCTGTCAAAATGGGCAGAGTAGGCAGGAGATTTTCTTGTGACTTTGCCCACTATAGTGATATTAGGGATGGGCATTTTAGGCCATATCACTATTCAAATATTCTATAAAAAATATTTTGGGTAATCGATTAACCGAAATACAAATATTACATTAAAAAAAGGTCTATAGCGTACTTTTAATGCAGCCTGATGGGCTTCGGTGATCTGGCCACCGCTAAACAAATATATTCCTTTTCCAATTTCAGAACATTTCTTACTGTCTCTCTTACACATTTGGACAGATTTCCTTTGATCTCTGAGAGGAGAGTCTGCGCTATAAAGCGCATGTGTTTGTATCGGGGATCCAGCGCACTGGCTGTGCCTTTAGTGTGCACGATGCCTCCAAGTTTAAACTACATGATGTGGTATGCGTGAATTTTTTTTTTATCTATCTAATGTATTGCAATTGTGTTTTTTCTTTCTACTTTTTACACATTTGAATGGAATTGGTATACACAATAAGTAATTAAAATAGCTAATGAATAATATTTAAATTAACTTTAGGCAAAAAAACAACTACAGCTATACTCTAATACCTAAATCATTTTGAATATTCGAATAACCATAATAAAATATAAACACAAACCATCTTGGTATGGTTCTTAGACGGTCATTTAGAGAGCATAGGGTTTCCAAAACAGTTTTCCTTAAAGTCATCATACATTAACCAGAGTCCACTCACCGCATCAGTATAAGCTTCCACATTCTGCTCTTCAAAAGCATCTAACAGTTTCTGTAAAAAAAAGACAAGAAAAATAAAATAAAATAAAAATAAAAGTGGTTATTACAGAACAAAACCATAGCATTTGTATTATATTGAAAATAGGCAAAGTCAATAAGAAAAAAAAACGTACTTTCACCAGCTTGCATTCTCGGGAATCTGAGAAGGCTGGAAACATTTCCTCATACTTTGTCAAGGCAATCTAAATAACACAGAAAGAAGACACTTAAAAACACATATTGCAAAAAACCTTTAAATGAAAGTTGAAAAGGATACATCTTTTAGCCAACGACTTACTTTGGCATTCCCCACATCTATACAGAAGTGACAGAGAGCTGCCTTAAAGAAGTAGTCTTTAGCACTGTACTTCAGCAACGTACTGTCCATTGCGTAGGTTCCAACCTAAATCCAAAGGAACAGTGTTACATTGTCATACTTATACACAGCGGCTTTTTACTGAATGTTCAGACACAGATTGTATTTAGGTGCTCAAGCTAACTTGATAGAATTGAGCTAGCAATGGATTGCAATTCATATCCTTATTGTAAGACCACATGATTATTTCCTTATGAGTTGGTGAATCAGTTCAACCACAGACTATCAGCAGTGCAACCACAAAAAAATAAAAGTAAGCAAAGGCAAGATGTGTAAGGTCTCACCTGTTCATAGATCTCAATGGCTTTCGGGTACTGCTCCAGCTGAGCGGCATATGTTGCAACTTTAAGAAGGCACTTGTTGGCAGAGCTGGAAAATGAAAGTGGAGAGAAATGTTGTATTGGCACATCGAAATCAATGACATTTTGTTCCCTTTAGACAGAGTTCCGCCGCAACAACTACCTTGTAGACTCTTCCCCTTTGTAATAGTCTCCTGCCTGTTCATAATGAGCAATGGCCTGCAGAAAGAAAGGGGACATTAAAACCGTTATCTAAATATTCCACTAATTATGTAACAAAACAATATAACAGCATAACAATATTCTTTATAGAATTCATTTGAGACATCATAGTAGGTGTATTGAATCTTGTATATATCTGACCTTATCAATATCCACCAGTTCAGTCTCAAATATTTCCGCAATTGTGATGTGATGTTTGGCAGCAATGGTAAACCTTCCCTAAAAAACATTATTCAACAGTGTATAAAAGGACTAGAATTTAAATGACAAGTTATCTGCTATGGGAAATCATGTGTCCAATAAATAGCTGCATCAACTTATATTTCAGTGATGTGCATTGTCTCACCATGTCAGTATATATCTCAATAGCTCTGTTCAGACAGTTTATGGCCTCTACAAAAAGAAAATAACACTTTTATATGAGGCTACGCTTTTGTTCAATTATATTTTATGCACAATGAATTTGAACAAAGTCTTCGGTAAATATAAACATAGCAAAGAAGTCTCTTACTTTACAACCAATCAGTATTTCCTTTTAAAATTGAAATGGTGGTCAAAAATGCAGGTTTTGACATAACCTTGGAAACAGGGGAATACCTTGTGGGTCAGCTTTCTTGAATGCATTTCCTGCATCTATAAAGTTTGTGGCTGCATCATGTTTGCTTTGCATTTGTAAATGAAGAAGGGCAGCTTGGGAGAAGGCATTTCCTGCCGCTGAAATTAATTTTTACAGGTGTACAATGAGATACATAATTGACAAATAAAAAAGTTTTAAAACGTGATCTAACGTTCAAAATACAAAGTAATATAATACAATACTAACCACACCAATTCTTCGCCATTTTGTACATGTTTGCAGCCCTTGTATAAAGATCACAGGCCTCTTCCAACTTTGAAGAGCCCCTTTATAGACAAATCAGAGATGGTACGAACATTTAAAAAACAGCAGTTCAAAACTTGTGGATATTTTGAATTTGTTCTGTATGTCAGTCCATAGTAAAGTCGTAAACACAATAGAAGACAACTCTTGAGTCTCTATCTTCTTTAGAAATATTTGGGGACAAAAAGAAAGGCTAGGTAGGGAAATTAACGTTTTAGTATGAATGTAACGACTTCCAGAATGACACACGGACAACAGATCAATATGGGTTTCCGATTAATTTGAAACCGTAGGCCTTAGCTATGTGTTACTGTTCGATTAGTGTGTGTACTGTGTGTGTGTGTGTGTAGCGACCTCTCCTGCAAATCCTTCAAACTTTTCAGAGCAATTTGTTATTGTTGAACAATTTAGCCTACGTGTTGCAATAGCTAACTAGCTGTACTGTAGTGTAGCTAGCTCGGCTTAGCTGACTGTATCCATTATATTATATATTCAGTCGACTCGTATCAATAAAAACAACCAAAGAGACAAATCATTAGACAAATCTGGTATTGTTATGAGCAAAACTTAACTTTGGTAGTTAACTGTTTGTTGACTGAGTCTAGACAGTCTAGTGTGTTCACTTGCGAGGAAATCTATTCTGCACGCCAAAAAAAGTTATCTGACAGCCACCCAACTATTAGAACAGTTCCCGTTTTAAATTGGACGATTTATTGATATTTGATGTGTTGTACGCGAGTTTGAAAATAATTTGTCTTGACAAAAGTCACAAATGTACTCTCTTCCGCTTAGCTGGCAATGCTCAAATTAGCACGTTTACGATGTACATACCCAAACAATCCCCCAAAAAATGACTGGGACGATTTAACTTTCTTTTCTGCTTCGGCCATCAAGGCCGATGCCTCTTTTTCTTTTCCAGAGTTGTCCATTTTCAGCTTGGGAAAAAAAAACAATAAACTTGTTAAAGTATTCTGCTTGCTCGCTTAGCAAGCTAGCCAGACACAGCAGACGAACACGTCATTAGCATCACCTCTGTCACGTGACGTGGGAAAAATTGATACCAGAAGTTGACAGTTGACATCTTTGTGGTTTCATACTGACGGCAATCTCAGGTGCGCTATGTTGAATCACCTATCTTCAAAGTTCAACGTTTTCTTCAAAGACATTGAAATATTCTTTTGCTTATTTGGGGCTGTTTATTTATTCACTTGTCTCATTCAGAAGTGCCTACAGCTGAACATCTGGTGTGGTGAAGGAAAACATAAATCTATTGAAATGACACATCGAAATGCAATCAATCGCTGTATGAGAAGACACATACAACCACTGGCTTGTACAATATATTAAACTTATTATTTAAAAAATATATATTAATTTGTGATGTGATAATTGTGAAGAAAGATGTTGAAAATGTTTTATTGTCAACACTATATATTGCTTACTAGACACTTTTATATTATATTTTTTGCACATCAATCCACCTATAAACTTCAGGTTTTAGATTTTTTTTTAAACTAAATATCTATATTATCTTATAGGCTATAGTGTTTTTGTGCCGTATGTTATTTCCCTACTTCTATTTCACTGTTTGCTATTGCTATATAAATTTTTTATCATTATATACACAAGAAAAAAGAAGATTACAAGCTTTGACTACACATGCTTGACATCGGTTAGACTTTATTTCAGTGGTTATAGGGTTGATATTGTTGACAACAAACTCGATCCTTGGCTGACCATGTTTTCTAAGCCTGGCTACTATCTGTATATCCCAGAATATAAAGATGATCCGTTGTCATATGTTTGACAAAAATATAATCTATAGGTCCGTGGTTAGCTAAAGCATGTCTATCACACAGGTAGTTCAAAATAGTAGACATGGAATGCATCTTGCATGACAGCTTTACAGCCATTTTGATCAGGCAAAGGCAAGAGTCCTCTGTTTCCTGCCTCTTGTCGGGTCCTCCACTGTAGCCCGTGCGAGGCTGTTCTGGAGACCCCGCGCTGCCTGCACCTCTATCGTCTCGGGTGAGTTTGTTACAATGTAGCAATTTCTCTATTAATCTGAATAACTATCATAAAGGTGCAACATTTGCATACTGCACGCGCATCTCAAATCTTTAATTTGCCGTGATCAAAATGCCACTCTCCTGCACAGCCTGGCAAACATATTCATTTTCCAACGAATTCCCAAGCATACCCCCCTTATCCAAGAGTATTCCAACATTAACTCATATTTTGCTTGCAATGAGATAGCTACGCAATTGCATAAACACTAAGCAAACATATTTTGCCGTGGTGTTCGTTTTAAATGAGCAACTATGATAGTGTCTACAATGTTGTGGCAAGGGTGTCTAATCGCCATTTGTTTTGAATGTCAGTGGCATTAAAGCTTCAGATAATGTTGATGACTTGCTAGCCATCGCTAGCCTTTTGGCTAGCAAGATAAGCTAACGAAATTGCAGACAACCTGCAACAAAATGTACAACTAGGGAAGATACAATTCAGTAAAATTAAATCGTTTGTTCATTAAATACCGTGGTAGTGCCCGTTTTCAACCGGGTTTAAATAACTGTAATGGGGGGACATAATACCCTTGCAATATTATCTGAAAACATTAGCTAGCTAGTCAGTTGGCTAAGCTAGTCATTCGCAGTGCCCCTCCATTCATATCCTGCGCACAGCTTCTTCAGTGTCTTTGAGCAATGGCTACGATCGCTCACTCCTTTGAGAGAGACAATTGGGATTTGTTCCCCTAAACCTTTATCGCCTTTCTCGTGATAATGAAAATTAGGTGACTCAACTGTGTACATGGTGCTATGATAGTAGGGCTTAATCAATATGTTTGTCCCTCCTAAATTTAGCAAGCGTCAGCACTCACAGTTTGGGCAGCAATACTGTTGATGAAAAACGCGCGTTTTCTAATTGTTTTCTTCTGCATTTAATGACTACTATTTTTCTAGCATCAATGTTCATCACGAAATAACAGTAATGTTTAAAGGGATACTGTGTTGCACTAATGTGATATCCTAAAAACAAGCCAAATTATGCATAAGTTAAAAAGGAAACAAAGAACTTAAACGTTTAAAGACAAATGCGCATAGACTATACATTCCTTTCGAAGAGTTATATAGTAATTGATTCTGCAAAATTGTATAGGCTAGCCTAAATGAATGTTTAATGTATCTTATGAACATTATATCTTATTTCATGTCTTTTTGCAGTTGTCATGGATGATGAAGACGGCAGGTGCCTGCTAGATGTAATTTGGTAAGTAAATATTGCTGCATACTTTATGTTTGATCAATGTTCATGATATCAAAACCCCTGATTAACAGGCATCCTTAAATGTGTATGTATATACAACACTTAAGTGTTGCAAGTGGTTTTCTTTCTTTGGCAAAGCAAGTTTCCTATAGGGCGATATTAGCTCTGAATCCTTTTTGTTTGGTTTTTGTCTAGAACTAGAACCAGATTGTTTTGACCTTTCCTAACCAAACTCCTTTCTCCCACAGTGACCCAGAAGCACTCAATGACTTCCTCCATGGATCAGAGACCCATGTAAGTGTTTTTATTTTTTTAACTGTAGTCAGGATTCACAGCAAGAACACTTTCCCAAAGTTTCCTTTATGAATAAACAGGCTCGTATTGGCAGCAATTTGACAAAATTAAACGCTGGTTGCACACACATCCACGCACACATTCTTACCTGAAACACCCGCCTCCCAATATTCCTTCCCTACCTTTTTTTTTCCTTTTCTTTTTTTTTCTTCATTGGTCTCTTCTGCTATTGGTTTTTCTTTCAAAGGTTGATTGCACTCCTTTGTGATTCCCCCATTCAGTAACGCACAATATTGCAAATACTAACCTGATGCTTCCCATTTCTGTACCTTTTCTTTTTCTATGGCCTCTGTGACACTCTTTCACCTTGATGCCTCATCTCAATCTTTTGTTCCCTGGTTTCTGTACTCAACCCTTTTCTTTGCCTTACTCTTGTTTGATGGCCTGTCTGCGTTTCTCTGTCCTGGTGGTGGTTGCCCTCTGGCTCTGTGTGTCTGGGTACCTGTGGTGTTTGTCTGTGCTATTCGGGGGGTTGTATGTCTGTCTGTAGTTGGACACAGACGACCTTTTGGATGGTTCGAGTGACCCCTCCAGCTCGTTCTTCTCCTCTGCTGGGGTGAGTAACGTCCCCCATGAGTGTCCCCCCCCACCCCCTGTCCCTCCTTGTTTTCCATGTAGCATGCATCTCCCTCATGCAACCCCCTTCCACTAACACACATCTCCACAGTATGTTTACCACAAACTGGCTGTCTTTGCTCTGCGCCACTCAGGTAGTTCAAACCCTCTCCATGCCATCTCATATTTGAGTATACCTTTTCCATCTACATGGTTTGAACTATTTCTACCTTCTTTCCCGCTCTCCCCTGTCCTCTCAGGGCCTTGTGCCGGAAGTTCAGCCGCCCGTCCAGTTGTCGGTCAGCGAACCGCCGGGCCTTCCTCGAGTCAGCGTGGACCTCGACTTCCTGGAAGACGATGACATCCTGGGGGGATCCCCGGGAGGCGGTGGCGAGAGCGGGAGCAACGGCATCGGGAGCAATCACGAGCCATGCGACATCCTGCAGCAGAGCTTGGCTGAGGCCAATATCACAGAGCAGAGCCTTCAGGAGGCAGAAGCCGAGCTGGATCTGGGCGCCTTCGGCATCCCGGGCCTCACGCAGGTGGTCCAGACGCTACCGGACGCCAGTCTGTCCGGGGCAGGAGCCACCGCTGTTGGTGTAGGGATAGGAGCAGCAGCCATCTTCCCAGGATCTGGCCCCGGCTCCTCCGTCACTCCCCCTACCGCCACTGCTGACATGCTGGGCTCAGTCCTCGCCCAACAGGGCCTCCATCTCCAGCCCCAGGTTATGAACAAGGCTATCAGTGTGCAGCCCTTTATGCAGCCTATGGGGCTGGGCAACGTGACTCTTCAATCCATTTCAGGTCTCCAGGCGCTCCCTAATGGGAGTCAGCCCAGTCATCTGGGAATTGGACAGATTCAGGTGGTGGGCCAGCCCACTGTCATGACTATTAACCAATCAGGGCAGCCCATCCTGACAAAAGCCATGGGGGGCTACCAGCTGCACCAGCCTGGACCTGAGGCGGCGGGCGCTGGTGCGCAAGCCGGCCTCGCTGGCTCGGTTCTGAGCAATGCAGGTGGACTTCTGATCCAAGGTGCGAAAGCCACTCTGGGATCCCCAGCTTTAAACGGACCAGCAGTGTCCATCGGCACGACGACCAACAGCGGTGGAGGCGGCATTATGACTGCCCCGGCCGGGCTCTTGGGTTTCGGCGGCACCCAGCTAGGTGCAGGCATTGCGCCCCAAACACAAACTCAGGGCCAAATCATGCAGAACGTAATTATCCAGCGCACCCCTACCCCCATCCAGCCTAAACCCCCACAGGGGGGAGTGCTCCAGCCCAAACTCTTCAAACAACAACAGCAGCAGCAGCAGCAGCAGCAGCAGCAGCAGCAGCAGACAATAACCCACACTTTGCAGAACGATGCCAGTAAGGCTCTAGGCGTGCAGCAAGTCCCTGTTTCTGCCGCTCAGAACGTCACTTTTCTGACCGGCAAGCCGGGTTCCAACATGGTCCTGAGCGCCCAGGCCACCTCCCAAAACCCCCAGTTCCAACAGGCCCTGTTCAAACAGCAGGCTGCCCACCAGTCTGGCAAGCCCCTCAGCGTGCACCTATTGAACCAGTCCGGCAGCATCGTCATGTCCTCGCTGCAGGGACAGAACCACCAGTTCCTGCTGCCCCAACTGCAAGCTGGGGGCCAGATCCTGACCCAGCACCCGGGGGGCCACATCATTACCAGCCAGGGGCCCGGAGGTCAACTCATCGCTAACCAGATCCTGGCCGCCAACCAGAACATCAACCTGAGCCAGGTGCTGGCCTCACAGGGCCACCCGGCCGGCACCATCCTGTCGGGTCACATCCAGCTGCAGCCGGGCCAGATGGGCCATCCGACCACGCTCTTCCAGATGCCTGTGACGCTGGCGCAGCAGACCCAGAACCAGAGCCACCCGGTAACTGGCCATGCACAGCAGCAGACAGTGATTCAAGGCATCCAGCCCATCCAGAACTCCCTGGCCATGCTGAGCCAGGTGGAGGGTCTGAGCCCGGCCGCGGTCAGCCTGCAGCAGGCCCTGCAGCCCCAGGCCGGAGGGGTTCCCAGCAATGGGACCGGCGTGGCTCTGTCCCAGGGACAGCCCGGGGAGAGTGTCACGGTGCTGGACAGCGCTATGGACCAGGCCGCCCACCCTGGTCACCCCCAGGCCTCCATCCTCACCATGCAGCAGCAGCCGTCGTCTATCTCCGTGGCCGTGTCAGTCCCCTCTTCCTCTTCCTGCTCTCCGTCCTTGTCAGTGTCCACTGCGTCGTCGGGGGTGACGACGTTAGGGCTGGCTGGCCCGCAGTCCCAGCACAGTCCCCAGGGGAGGGTGTTGTTCACTCCCCAGGGCTCCAGCATGATCCTCAGCCAGGAGTCGCTGCAGATGTTCTTACAACAGGTCAGTGTGACCCATCGCTCTCTTTCTCTCTGTGTTTTGGGGTTTAATTGGATTTTCTGTAACTGTTAACACTGGCTAAAACGTTAACATGCACGGAGTGGTACCCTGTTAGTCTGATCTCTCTGGTGTACTATTCTCCCCCTCATTCCTCTCCCCTCTCCTACCTTCTGTCCCCTCCCACCCTCCCAAAACGGTAAATGTACTCATGTCAGGAGCAGCACCAGCAGCAAACTGAGAATGACTCCGCCCCCTCTGTGGGCGTGCCGGCGTCTGTTATCGTCAGCAGCAACAGCGGTTCTGGTCCGGCCCCCTCAGGCCAAGACAGCCAATTAGCTGAGCTTGGGGTGGGTCAGAGCCCCAGCCCCTCCCATGGCCCCGCCCACATGGCAGCAGTTGTACAGAAGGTAGAAATTCCCCCCGTTTATACTAAGCCCCGCCCACTTGTTGCTGCTGCCTCCGCCACTGCGTTAGGGTCCCGTCTGTTCAAACAGACGTCTCTTTCTTTCTCTCTCTCTCTGTGTCTCTAAACTTCTCCATCACAACTCAGTCTGGCTTTTTTTGTCTGCCTTAGGCCTCTTCTACTGTGTCAGCTGATTATCTGCTCTTTCACTTTCATTGTCTTGCTGCATCCATTACCAATCAAGTTTATATAGTAAAACAATTCCAGCAATCTTTATTTACTTTACATTCTTACTTGGATTTTCAATGCTCTGTCTAATGTTTAAAAGCATGGCCATCCCAAATGCTTCATGTGCATATTGTGTCTCCTGTGTAAAATGTATTTTTTTGATTGTAAGCATTGCTCTATAGTCTGATCGTTGGTCACGGACTAAAGTTTTAGCTGTCTAATTTCATTCATATTTTAGATTCGAAAGTATTATGAATTTTTGCTAGCAGTTATGTTGTTTTGACATGCATGTTTTGTTGCTAAAAGCTGTCAATATATAATGCAAAAAACCTGAATAACTACTTGTACTGTCTGGAACAAGATCATAACTCTGAAAAGGATGCACTTGGGTCTTTGAAATCCTATCAGTCACTGCTCTGCGCATGATCCCATCCAGTCCACTCACCCTCTCCTCTTCCCATCTTCCTCACCACCTACCAATCACTTGTCTACCCTCATAGATGATAATTGATTGATTGTCATATCTGAACCCAGCACTTTACAGTTCCCTTGCCCCGAGGTGGACGCTTGTAGTTGGCTCTGTCTCCATTGTGCTACCAACCTAATTTTGGCTCCCCCGTGGTTCTCTCCCTCAAACCTAAGAACCCGGCTCCCTCACTTGCTACAAATCCCTCTTCTCCCCATCACCACAGCACTGCAGTCCCTGACCTACTGCTTTCTTCTGCCCGGACTAAAGATTCACATGATCTGTGACGGTGTAGCTGTTATACAATTCAATTTATCAAACATGCTTGTTGCAGCACTGGTTAATAAATTGTGTTGTTTTTTTTGTGTGAAAATGGTTTTCCTGGACCTGTTTCCAGAGTTATTATCAACATACACTTTAGTGTTTTATTGTTTGTCAGACTTGTGTCACCTGCTGTGTATGGAACTGTCCTCCTCCTGCTTGCGGACCTGTTGATTACATGTGATTGTTGTGCTCAGTGTCCAATTGTCGTCTGTTATGCTAATTCTGTTTGAAAATGCCAAGTATGCCAAATAAGCTCTAATTTTGAATTTTTCTTCATAGTTCTCTAACCTGTGTGTGTGTGTGTGTGTTTTCTGTGTTTCAATTCCGTCCACGTGCTCAGGCTGGACATCAACAGCCTCTGAGGATACAGAGCATGTCTCCATCTGCAGCTCTGACCGCACACAGAGCAGACAGCCCCCAGCCCTCTCACTCTCCGCTTACCCTCAGCCAGCAGATCCACTCCCCACACCCTCCCCAGCAGCAGCAGCAGCAGCAGCCGCAGCCCAGGCCCCCCTCCCAGCCCCAGACTCAGTCCCAGACTCCCTCCCGCTCCCTCACACCGCAGCCGCCTTTTTTCATCGTCCACAACCCACAGATCCCAGCCAGCTCCCCTCAACCTGCACCGCAAAACCAACCGCAACAACTGGCTCAACAACAACAGCAGACTCATATCCAGGTCCAGCTCCAGCCCCAAACCGGACCCCAGTCTCAGCCTGCCACCTTCCAGCAGGACATGCCCCCTGCTGCAGCTGCCTCGTGTTCCCCCACGCCTCCCACGGCCTCCCCTGTCCAGTACCAGTTCGCCGGTCCCCAGGCTACCACGTTGGTGAAGGCCACGGGTCCCATTCCAGTCCTGACAGCAGAGCAGCAGCAGAATCTCCAGCTGGTAGCGTCTCAGCTCCAGACTCTGTCGGGCATCAGCCAGCCTTCACCGCAGCAGAAACAGCTGCTAGACAAACTGCATCAGGTAATGATGCCCCTTCCAGATGATGGGGTTTAACGTGTATGGGTTATGTCTGGGTTGTCGCAGGGTTTTAATAGCCGTGTCTACTTTAAACTTCTGGACCTCTGTTGCAAATTAGCCTCAATAATATAACAATACAAAAATTGAATTTTAATTGACAAATACCAGTTCATCAAACATTTGGTCTTGCATGTTAGTTAAGTCTTTGTATTAAGTCATCTCAGAGTATTGGAGCACCTCACAACTCTCTCTCTTCCCTGTGTCCCCCCTTCAGGTCCAACAGAACATTCTCCTGCAGGCCAAGCAGCAGGCTCAGGTCCAAGCTCAGACCCAAGCCCAGCTCCACCTCCAGGTCCAGTCACAGCCCGCCAGTCAGTTCAGCTCCCAACAGGATGGCACTATAGCACAGGTGGTGGCGCCGTCAGCCGGCGCCGGAGCCCCTGCTCAGCTGACTCCCATGTTGCAGCAGACGTCAGTGCTGGTGAAGACTCCTGCAGCAGGTCAGAGAAATTTTAGATTTTTAGTGGACAAACATTTCCAAAGATGACCTTAAAATGTAGTTTTATTTGAATTGGCCCCTCTTATTGAACCCGATTGATACCAAAAAGAGTTCTGGGAAAAGTTTGTGGACACTGCAGAATTTTATATTTATTTGTATATTGGGCACTGAATGATATGAGACCTTCAACCAAACCTGGTTTAGATGAAGTAGTTCAGATGTCAAAGTCTGGAAACCGATTGAACTTGAACCTCCCATGGGATAGATTAAGTACAGCGCGAGAGCCAATTACTGGCTACTGCAGTCACCTGTATTATCTGACACACTCACACACTGCTTCTGGCTGTACTAAACAGTCTCTCTGTGGCATTTTTAAGGATTCCCTTCGCATATATCCCTCCTCAATTTCTAATCATGTTTTTCTCATTTTATTCCAGCGTCCAATGATTTGCAGGTATTCTCAGGAGCCCAAGCACCAGGCAGTGCCATGGTGAACCAAACGGTGAATCAAGCTAGCCTTAATCAGTCTTTACAGGTAGGTGCTTAGAAGATGGATGGATCATTCTGTGGTATTTTAGCACCTGCAAGACAGAAACCTCACAATTATAATAAAATAAAAACAAAAACATGCAAACCACAAAAAAAGAGCTAATATAAACTTGTTTTTCAAAAAAAGATTTTGTATCCACTTGTATCTCCCATTCCCCATCCAGCCAAAAGCAGGAGTGATCAGCTCAGTGGGAGGGCTGTCTTTGGGGAAAGCCGGGGTACAGAGCCAGATGATGGGGCCTGGCTTACCTCAGACCGCTGCTCCACACCCAGCTGTTCTCACTCAACCACAGGTAAGCTCACCACATACCAGTTCATGCTGGTTTTTGAAGCAGCCTTTGTAGTGTTGTTTTTTCAATATGTATTTGTCAAATTTTTGTGGGAATACCATTGTTTTCTTAACGGACTTGCCTGATATACAAATATATACCATAATATAGAATAGGAAGACGCTTGGCTGTTGTGTCATAGCTGTTTTTTTTTCTCTCTAAATATCCCAGATTGCAACGATAAAGATGCCTTTATGTGCGGAGCCGAGCAAGGAAGCCAGGTATGTGTTCTTAGAGCTTAGAAGGGTTGGGATATGTGTGTGTGTGTGTGTGTGCGTGCGTGCGTGTAGGACATAGAATCCTCGTAACCACTGATAACCGCTCTAATCACGGCTGTGTGTGTGTTTATGACAGAATCCTTGATAGCTCTAATCGTGTGTGTGTGTGTAGGATGCTGGAGCAGCTAAGGAAGCAGCAGGGCGGCGCGCTCCACCCTAACTACACGACTCCCTTCCACAACTTTGAAGACACGCTAAGCAGACTGCTCCCTTACCACTTGTACCAAGGCACCGCTTCCTCGCCCACCGACTACCGCAAAGGTACAGACTAGATCCTTCCACCCTGTGTAGCCTGCTTTTAGAGTCACATCTTCTCTGGCATTTGGAACACGTGTTTAGATTAAGTCAATACTCCTCGTCCTTTTATTGGATATGTGATGAATTTAAAGCACTCTGACCTGACCATTGTCTCTCCCTCTCTCAACTCCTGCCAGTGGATGATGAATTTGAGACAGTCTCCTGTCAGCTTCTGAAGAGAACACAGGCCATGCTGGACAAATATCGCCACCTGCTCTTCGAGGAGTCCAAGGTAACTATTGAAACCGTTTTCCTGGGGTGGTGTTTTTGTACGTATGTTTGTCTCTCCCTGCACCGGAACTGTTTGTGACCTGATGCGTGTCTGTGTGTGTGTGTGTGTGTGTGTGTGTGTGTGCCTGAACCCGAGCAGAGACTGGGGCCCTCGGCAGAGATGGTGATGATTGACAGGATGTTCATCCAAGAAGAGAAGATGGCTCTGGGTCAGGACCGCATCCTGGCCAAGGAGAGGCCAGGTAACAGCATTGATCTGATTCTTTAATAGATTTTTAAACCTCATTGATTTTTAAACCTAATTTGATTTTTAAATTTAACTTTATGTATTTAATTTTATGCCTGTTTACAAATATCAATATACATATTTTACCAATAGAAGAGACTTTTATTATTTGTGACTTTTCCATTGTGGTCTATTTTGTATTCTCATTTACTGTGTAGGGAAGATGTATTACTCACAAACAACTACTAAAGGAATTAATGTTCTCTTTTTGACAGTTTTATGATCTTGTGTTAATGAGTGTCCAGACCAGCGTAGTGCCGCTTTACGTTCAGATAAACCCTGTGTGAACACGCCGTAATCTGCCAGTTTATCACAGCAATGTTTCCTATGTCCTTGCAGAGGAGTTTGTTGCCAACGCCCGCATGATGGAGAGTGCAGCAGCTTCTTTGGCCCAGCAGCGCACCCTTCAGTCTACCCAGCCCTGTAGCTCAGGGAGCCTCGGTGGGGCCGCAGCGCCTGTTCCACCTCCCCCAGCTCTTCCACTCCCCATCCCTAAAGTCGCTCCAGCTCCAGTGCCCACGCCAGCTCCAGCCCCTGCTCCGGCCCCAGTCCCCACCCCAGCTCCGACTCCGGTCCACGCTCCACCCCCTGCCCCTCCTGCCCACTACCCCCCGACCAAGTTGGTGATTAAGCAGGGTGGAGGTGGGGCCTCCGTATCCTGGTCCAGTAGCTGTTCACCGGCCCCTGCTGCCGGGCTCCGATTGGTTGCTGAGCCAGCCCATAGAAGCTCTTCCAGTCGCGGGCAGTCTTCATTGTCGTGCTCCTCCTCCTACTCGTCCTCCTCCAGTCGGCGCGCTGCCGCTACTGTTTTCGACGACGACGACGACGCCATGCCTCAGCGAACCAGCAAACCGCCCATGAAGACCTACGAGGCCCGCCGGCGAATAGGCTTGAAGCTCAAGATCAAACAGGAGGCTGGTTTCAGCAAGGTGGTCCACAACACGGCCCTGGACCCAGTGCACCACACACCACAGCCCCAGCCCCAGCAGCACAGCACCCCGCCCCTGCCCAAAGCCCAGCCGCCACCCCCCGAGTCCCAGCCCTCCCAGCCCGCACAGTCACACCCCAAGGCACTCCCCATCACACAGCCCCCAAGCAGAATCGTTAGAACTCCGCCCCCTACTTGTGGCACCGTCTCCTTGGCGACAGTCTCCATAGGAACCCCTCAGTCCAACCCTGCCCAGAGGGCCACATCTCTCAGTGGTACAGCCCCTCCCCTTTCTTCTTCTTCTTCTTCTTCTTCTACTTCTACTTCAACTACTTCCTCCTCTCAGCCTTGGTCTTCGTCGTCCTTCGTGACCCCCTCCTCTACTTCCACCGCCTCCACGACGCAGATGAACGGAACGCAGGAGCACCACGATGCGGGCGGGGTGAAACGTAACCCCGCTTCCACGGCCACGCCCCCTCAGACCACCTGTCGGCTGCCTCTCCGGAAAACGTACCGGGAGAACATCAGCCCCCGCGTCCGTCCCGGGGTGCCTGGGGGCGGGGACGACACCCTACCCTACCCCCGCCCCACCCCCTCGCCTCCTAAACACAGAGTGTCTGCACCCTCCTCGCCTGCCTCCGAACAGACAGTGATAGCCAGCGTGAAGCTGGAGAAGAGAGGCCGAGATTCTGAGCCTGGCCAGGATGGGGGCAGGCTTGGAAACGCTGTGCAGGGGCTGGACCAAGTAGAGGAGGCGTTTTACCGCGGGATGAAAAACACCCAGCGCCTCTGCGGGACTCACCTCCCTGACACGGAGGAGCAGCAGCAGCAGCAGCAGCAGCAGCAGGAGGACGAGGAAGAGGAGGAGGGTAAAGATGAGGAGCACCCAGACCAAGAGACTGACATGAGTCACTACCGCAGGACCGGCGCCAAAAGCAGACAGAGGGCCGGTGGGACGTTTGAACGCATGGACCAGCATGCACCAGGGCCCCCCTCCCCAGACTTCCCATGCGCCAGAGACTCTTCTTCCTCACTTCCTGCCAAACGCTGCAAGTCGGACTCTCCCGACATGGACAACGCCAGCTTTTCCAGCGGCAGCCCCCCCGATGAGTCTCTGAACGAGCACCTGCAGTGTGCCATAGACAGCATCCTAAACCTGCAGCAGGGGCCTTCGTCACGGAGCTCCAAGGGCCGGCCGGGGAGGCCCCGCCACCACCATCACCACCACCACCACCATCATCATCCTCACCAGAGACCAGGAGCTCCAGTGGGTCCACCTGCCGCCCCGTCCCATAGGCCCTCAGTCCCACCACCCTCCTCCTCCTCCTCTTCTTCGTCCTCGTCTTTGGCACAGCACCCCCAGGTGGCTGGGAGGGGACACAACGGTAGCCTGGTGCCGCAGACTCACGGTAGATAACATCTCCCCCAGCCTCTGGGCAGCCTCACAGACAAGAGGAGGAGGAGAAGGAGAAGGGAAAGTGCGCTGTGAAAACAAAATTCACTGTACTCTTAGCCAAGCTGTGTTCAATTTGTTTGTCCATTTGAATTGTCCAGACATATTTTTGTTGTTGTTTACGACTTGCCTCGTTGCTTACACAACGGATGGATTGAAGAGGGCAGGTTGTCATGGGTGGGAGGGTAAATGGGCTGGAGTCTTTTGGCCATACACTGTCTGTGGAAGCTGCCATAGTGTGTTAACTCTTTGATTCCTTCAACCATGGTTAAGCACACGATTTTGTCGGAAGTTGTCATTGTTACTCATTTCTTGACTTTTCTCTTCTTTCACTTCCTGTATTTTTACATTCCACTTTGTCGATCATGTCTTATCCTCAGTAGTTGGTCTGCTAGGCAGAATGTCTGCATTTAGCACAACACCAAGGCAACCCACAGCAGTGGTGGTATCACACTGGTTTCACAAGCAGGAGGACATCAGACCATTGCACAGACGTCGTCAATTCACCTCCCTAGTGTGATTTTGTTTTTAATCACCAATGCTATCTGCAGCGCATACTTAAAGTCAACATTTTCTTATACATGTTTCATAACTTTAGGTGTGTCATTTTCGAGTCAGCTGGTTTCTGTAGTGAAGTGGTTAACCATTGCGGCTGATACTCTAATGGGCTCTGTATTACTGTGTATGTGCAAATAAGCGTGTAACAATGAAATTAATTTACAGTTCACAGACGTTAATACACAATTTATTTTTCAGTTTTTTAAATGTTTATTCATTTATTTGGGGCTCTCGTGTTGCTCTTCTCATTAGCAGGTTTGGGACATTATGCATTTTTATCCACAGGGGGCAGGCCAGTCTTCAAGTTTGTTTTCCTCTCTGTTAGATTTTGTCTTGTCACTATCCCTCTCTTTCTCTTCCTCCTTCAACACCTGGTGGACAATTCAAACTTAAACAGCAAGAACATAGTCATGGGGTAAAAGAACAATAATAATGTACAATAAAAAGAAGACTGTCAGAGAATTTGAAATATAGTATTACAGATTAATTTTGTATTGTATTTATTGTGTATAATGACACTTTTTAAAAAGAAATGTACATTTAGTAAAACTGTAAATTAAACCTGACTTCTTTTATGAAAAGTATGTTTTGTAATCTTCTATTTTTGCACTAACAAAAGCTGTATGGTAAACTAGTGGATAGTGATAAAACATATGGCATGTTGCTTGGAGGTTAAAGATGGACTAGGAGGTGACTTCAGTACATAGCATTATGGATAGCAATACAGAAGCATAGATGCAGCTGCTCTCCACTACTGAGACTTTAAATGGGATGGTTTGCGGTCCCATCCAGCAGGTGGTGCATAGTAGTGGAAAAGTTGTTCTGCGTACTCTTTGTGCCCATAGGGTTCAGAGTGGGGGAGAGGCGCCCGAGAGTTCAGACTGATGAGAGTTAGAAACGATTCAGCATCAGAATTGTGGGATGTCGCAGTAAGTTCATGTTTTAATGGTGGTTAAGGTTAATTCAATCTAAAATTTCAGTATCGTGGCAAATTTTTTTAACTTTTCTGTACTTTTTTAAGTTTGTGTTCCCGCCTTTGTTTCGTACAACTGTGTGAAAGAACATGTGGATAGTTTAGTTGAATCAGCTGTCACCTATAAACATTGACTCCACCCAAATCATTTATTTGGCAAACCCCCTCTGCTAGACCCACACCCTAACCACTGTGCTCCCTCTCATCCCTGCCCTACACAGCTACATCTTACTGCTTACCCCACTGTGTTGTCTGGCATCCATTGAAGAGGAGGTGCAATAGGAGTAGAAGAAAAGGCTAAAACAGACGAAAAATAGTGGAGCTTTGAGAGGGAAAAGTCTTGTTTCAGTTGACAGACTGTCTGTGTGTGTGTGTATTAGCTAGTGTCCTTGAGTTCCCTCTGAAAGCAGATTGGAGATCCCTGCCAGGCACTGGTGCTAGACTGAAACGTATTAAAACTTTGAAGGAAGACCATTATTCCACACTCATCAAGCTGCCTTGACGCTGTAAAGTCATACATGTAGCAGCCGCTGGTCCGAGGGATACCCACGATTGTTTGTTTTTCTTTCAAGCAAGACGGGTTTTTTTCTCTCCAGACTCAACGAGGAGAGAGATCAAAAGGCTTCAAGCACATCCTCAAGAATCTCTTAGTAAGATCTGCCTTTCCTTTTTCTCTCGGTTTCTCTTGATTTATTTAGGTTGGGATAATCCTTGTTCAATTTCATTGCTGAGGAACCATTTTGTTAAAGATATACCCTGATTTTCATTGTAGACTCTGATGCGTGGATGGAAAATGAAATCGTAACCTCGATTGGATGTGTAACATATAGGGTCACTCTATTCCTGCTGTTACTACTCTCAAATATTTTCTAACTTTGTAGCTTAATGCTTATACGTATTTGTATAAAAATCTAAATCAGGGCAATATTTAACTGCAGAATATATACCATTGGTTTATTTTGACAAGTTGTACATTTTCATTTTGCTTAAACATACAATTTTAACCATTTTGTTCTAAGTCCAAAACTAAGTTTAAAGTGTGGTGTGCAAGCCCGCAAGGCATTTTCCATCATATTTTAAAGTTTGGCAGCCTCACTCAATGCCTAGTCCAAACCGTTCATACTCATGTGAATCAGCTTTCATCTATACAGAGTTCTTTGTTTCCCCATAACATTTTTGCAACCGTAATATTGTTCAAATTGCATGGTAATTGCTTTCCCTGAGGCCTAAACGTATAACCTTCGCCATTTTGTCAAGCACTCTGTTCTAATTCGTCTTGTGACATGTCTGGGCTCTCTTGGCACATTTTATGCACTGAGGCTGAGTTTGGCTCTCGGTTCAAGTGAGGTTTGCAAGGGAGAATAATTCTCTACAGATGAGTTAGCATCTGTTGATGTATGTCAGATCTCTTCTCTTGCCAGTCCCTGTCTTAAATAAGCTGAGAGCTGCCATAGGCCTGAATAAGGAGCACACACTCACACTTCACATTCATGCTACAATGATCTCTTGTCTAATGTTTTCCGTAGGAGTGGATGGAAGTAATAATCCGCCCATGGCGGCGGGGGATGTAAGGACTGAATGTGTCTGTGCACGTAGGGACACATCTCAGTGTGAGGTGATGATATGTCTTCCCCAACCCCCCCTCTCCCCCACACACACTCACACTCTCCCATAGCAGCTGACCGAAAGCTTTTTTATCGTGCGAACAATTGATAACCGTTCACTCATTTAACGTTCCAGTGAGAACGGGGCCCTGCAATGAGGGAATGTCTCACTCATTTCAATGTAAGGAAATCAGTTGGGCCTGAGCAAATGAGAAGGCTGGGGCTTGGCGGGCGTGTTTTCCACAACGAACACCAACTTTTTTCCAGGCATGCACTGACAATGCTCTGCAGTCTCAGGGTTGGTCTAAAGAAGTCTCTCCAGATTCCACGTACCTTGGAAAAGACACAGCAGCCTGGAACAGAGCCCTGCTGCCTCTTCTGAATTGTGGTCTCAGGACGCTAGTTCACTAACAGTTCTTTAAACAATAATGGTCTCTTTCTTTTTAGAAGTCAGGGCGGTGGTGATATAGTTTCCTTTCAAGAGAGCACGACCCAGACCTGAGAGAGAACCTTTTTTACAACGTGTGGACAGAGAAAGAGAGAGAGGTGGGTCCAAGGACAACTAAGGCGACGTTCATATAAATACAGGAAACAGCTGAATACCTGAGGTTTAGCGACAGGAAATATTACCATACTGTACGTATACAGGAGGGTAAACTTCACAGAGTTTTAAAGTAGCTACCATTTTTGCCCCCTCTCACTCTCCGCAGCCGATCACCATGTCCCGTTGGGGGAGGAAAAATGTGAAGAAAGCTCCGGAGGTGATCCGTACGGTGACCGAAGGCCTCAAGTCGCTGTACAAGAAGAAGCTTTTGCCCCTGGAGCAGTACTATGGCTTCCATGACTTCCATTCCCCTAGTCTGGAGGACGCAGACTTTGACAACAAGCCAATGGTTTTGGTCGTAGGGCAGTACTCTACAGGGAAGACCACCTTCATCAAGTAAGGAACTAAGATAGTTACGACAATAAACATGGCCACTGTTGTCCCTCAAACAAAAAAAATCTGGTTCAAAGTTGGCTTTGTGATGATTTCTTAGATAACCGATGTTGCTTGAGCTTTCTATAAGAACTGTGTTCTAGAACTGGGGCATAACCTCTGTTGTCACAATATGTAATATTATGTGCAAAAAACATATATGAACGACATATTGTCTTTCTTCACTGTATATTTATAAAGAAACTGACATACGTGTCTTGGTCACTTTGCCTGTCTGTTTTTCTGTGATTGTGTCTGTAAATATGATGGCGTGTGTGTGTGTGTGTCCAGGTATCTGCTGGAGCAGGAGGTCCCGGGCAGCAGAATAGGCCCTGAGCCCACCACAGACTGCTTCACGGCCATAATGCACGGAGACGTGGAGGGGGTCATCCCCGGGAACGCCCTGATCGTGGACCCCGACAAGCCCTTCCGCAAACTCAACCCCTTTGGAAATACCTTCCTCAACAGGTGAGTGGCTGGGAGGCATGGATGCCTGGGTACGTTGTATTGATTAAAAAACTGTCGAGATTGATGGAGTTTGGAAAATATGGATCAAAGACCTTCAATCAATCAGCCTGTGGGGGGGGGGGGGGGGGGGGGGGGGGGGGGGGGG
>JAVQIZ010232794.1:0-16611 GCA_036023535.2 Galaxias brevipinnis | reverse complement strand
ATGGAGGAGGTGGAGTTGCTGTTGGAGGAGGTGGTGACGGTGGGTGAGGTAGAGGTGTTGGAGGAGGTGGTGATGATGGGTGAGGTGGAGGTGTTGGAGGAGGAGGAGGTGGCGGTGGGTGTGGTGGTGGTGTTGGAGGAGGTGGTGACGGTGGGTGATGTAGAGGTGTTGGAGGAGGTGGTGGCGGTGGGTGAGGTAGAGGTGTTGGAGGAGGTGGTGATGATGGGTGAGGTGGAGGTGTTGGAGGAGGAGTTGGCGGTGGGTGAGGTGGAGGTGTTGGAGGAGGAGGTGGGGGTGGGTGAGGTGAAGGTGTTGGAGGAGGTGATGGTGATGATGGGTGAGGTGGAGGTGGTGTTGGAGGAGGTGGTGATGATGGGTGAGGTGGAGGTGGTGTTGGAGGAGGAGGTGGCGGTGGGTGAGGTGGAGGTGGTGTTGGAGGAGGAGGTGGCGGTGGGTGAGGTGGAGGTGTTGGAGGAGGTGGTGGTGATGATGGGTGAGGTGGAGGTGGTGTTGGAGGAGTTGGTGATGAGGGGTGAGGTGGAGGTGGTGTTGGAGGAGGAGGTGGCGGTGGGTCTTCTTCACGAGTTTCTGCATGTTCAGAAAATTAACAATGGGAGGAGATTATACTTGTGGGGTAAATAGATACTCCTGAATTGGGTATAGCCAGGCGCAGACTAAAAATCCAAACACACACACCCCCCCAAAATATCCCCCCCCCCCACACTCTCTCCCCACACTCTCTCTCTCCGCAGCCATTTGCCTTACTGATGGATTCACCGGCCGCCAAAGACCTGGCGTGCCTGCTGGGGGGCTACTGCAAGCTCCTGGTGGACCCCAACATCAACATCTTCCGCCTGGGGCGCCCCAAGGTCAGGGTGCACCGGATACCTGCAGAGGAAGGTGTGTGGGGGGAGTTCGCCATAGTAGAGGGCGTGTGCTATGAGTCGCTGACAAGTGAGCATCAATTGTTCGACTATCCATCTATCTCTATTTTATACTATTGGTTGGGGACCTTTTTGAAAACCATTTCTACGTATAGATTGATAGACTTTTTCTTTTCGCTGCTTGCTGACAGCATGGGTGTCAACCAGTATGGGTACAAGTCACAACTCATCAAACCACTCACCCTCGTTCAAATAGTAGAAGATGTTGCCGGCATGGGATCTTGCTGACGAAATTGCTCCTGTGTCTTCTCTCTCTCCCTTTTCCCTCCCTGTCTCTGTGTTTTTGTGTCGCAAGGTTACGTGTCCCGCTGCTGCAGCGACTCGGACGACTCGTCGGACGAAGACTACCCCGCCGAGACGGCCCAGCAGCAGAGCGCCCGCAGACGGCCGGCGTCCACCATTAAAGACCGGGAGGCCTGGAGGAAGGAGGAGGAGCAGAGGAGACGAGAGGAAGAGAGGACAGAGCGAGAGGAGAACGAAGGGAAACAGGAAGTGAAGATCATTGTGACGGATGAGGAGAAGGACAGAGATGACGGCGGAGAGGAGCAGTCGAGAGGCGCCGCGGAAAGCGGCCACCCCGTCGGAACGACCCAGGAAGCGAACTTGAGCGCCACCTGGTACCACACTGACCCGCGGGTCAACAGCAGCTTCTCCAGCCTGTCCAGCGGCTCCCTAAGCGCCGCCCTGGAGGAGAGCAGTGCGGCCGCTGCCACCACCCCCTCTCTTCTGGAGGCTCTGCGGGACCGGGCCCCCCCGCTCCGCTCCCCACGGCCTGCCGAAGGGCTCCCCGCCCTGGACGTCCACCACCCCTTCCTCCTGGAGGTCACGCCGGCCGGCGGGGTGACCGTGGGGGCCTCGGGCCCCTCCAGACCCCTCAACCTGGGCTTCCGAGGCAGCGACAGCTCCTGCCTGTGCTTCGCCGAGCTCTCGCAGGCCGACTTCCTGCCCAGCCCGCCCGAGGCCACCAGCGAAGAGGAGGAGCGGGAGGACAACGAGGAAGAGGAGGAGGACGACGAGGGAGAGCACGAGCTCCGTCGCATTGCCAAGATCCCCAGCCAGAGGGACCTGAGCATGATCGACAGCCTGCCCTTCCTCACTGCCCCCATCTCGAGACCCAAGAAGCTCTCGCCCATGGTGCCCCAGAGGGTGAGCTCTCTGCCGGGCTACAGCGAGGGCCAGGCCAAGGTCCAGCAGCGGATCTCCAGGGACGAGGACAGCCTGTTCCTCACGCCGTCGCCCAACCCCAGGCCGCCGTCGGGGGTGAAGGAGAGCGCCTCGGAGTCCGAGGACGAGTTCTTTGACGCGCAAGAGAGAATTACGCCGCCGGTTCCCGAATCCGCAGGTTAGCACCGGACAACAATTGTTATAATCCTTTGAGTTATTATCATGTTGCATGCCTGTAGCTAAGGGGATAATTTGTCAAGATGATGTTGGTTTTGCAAAACGTTTTGTGAAAAGACCCTCGTTTCCTTTCTCCTCATTCAGACCTATCTACAGAGCTGACTGACAGGAGGCTCCCCCATCGCCTGAGTGGCACCTGGAACGGACTGCCGTCGGTGCCAGAGAAGGGGCCTCCCTCGCCCCTCGCCAGGAGACCTGCCCCTCCTGAGAACAAGCCAGGGAACCAGGAGACCCTCCAGGCCCCCACCAAGGCCCTCTCCAGCCAACCAGCTGGCTCTGTCCCTCCGCCGGGGAAGCCCGACAAGTCCAAGCCTCCCCCTGTGGCGCCTAAGCCCCAGCTTCCCCCCAAGCCCCAGGTCATTCCACCCTCGTCCCCCAAGCGCGCCGGCGCGTACGCCCACTGCAACGGGGACGCCTCTGGGCGGCAGCTCCTGGAAATGGAGCCCGACACCATGGAGTTTAAGTCGGTCACGTCCGGGGCAGGGGGCCTGCCTCTCTCCTCGGCCCTCATCACGGCGGTGCGTCGCAGCCAGCAGCCTCAAGCGAAGCCCCCTCAGTGTCCGGAGGGCGGCATGAAGCAGGAAAACGGACCTAAGCCAGACAACAGGCCCAAGAGGGAGAGCAGAGCCCATCCTGTGGCTTCCAGGGACGCCGTTTGTACAACGGCTGAGAAGACGCCTCCTCAGGTTGAACTGAAAGCGAATGGAGTTTCCACAGCCAAGGAGGCAGCGCCGGCGGGAGTCAACGGTGCGGACACGGGGAGAAAGCCACCGTGTTTGCCCCCGATCCCTCGTTCCAACTCGGGAGAGGGGTCAAAGTTGACCCTGAGCATCCCTCCCCCCGTGTCCCCCAAACCCTCATCCTCTACCTTCCACCCACTATCCCTGCTGGCCAGCTCACCCGTCTCCCCCACTGACCCCGCAAAGGGGCTCCTCAAAGACGCGGTCACCCCGCCAAACGGCATCCATCCGTGGGGCAGCCGCAACGGCAGCGTGGGGCAGTCCGGCCGGAGGGTGTCCCTCAGCCACGAGAGCCTGTCGCCCAAGAACGCCGACGCCCCGCTGAGTCTCACCACCTCCCTGACCTCCACGTCCTCCAAGGGCGTGTCGGGAGAGACGGGGAGGTCCGGGTCTGGCTCGGACCTCCGAGTGAGCTCCTCCAGCCTGGGGGGCCGGCTGCCCGCCTCGGCCTTGCGTGGCAGGATCCAGGCCCTGCCCTGGTACATGACCCGCTCGCAGGAGATCCTGGGCACCCTGGACTATCCGTCCAGCAGCTCCATAAACGGGGACACGTCTGGCTTTGGCTCCGGCTTGTCTGTGGTCAGCGTCGCGTCCGACCTGAGCAAGGCGCCGGACAAAGAGAAGGAGCCGGCGGGCCCCAAGGTGGCGGGGAAAGAGAAGGTGCTGGAGGAGGGTGCCGAGGTGGTCATCGCTACTTTTAAGGAGGCGCAGGAGGTGACGTCGCACATGCAGAACGCCAACGGGACCGACGGCTCGCACTCCAACCTGAGCTTCAGGGGGATGGGCAGCGTCTCCTCGGAGCAGCCCCAGTCGCGGCCCCACTCCGAGGTGGGCTTGGGGGGCGTCGCCAGCCTGCCCCCGCTGGGCGGCGACTCTCCGTGCTCCTCCCTGGGTGACAGCACCCCTCCCACGGCCCACCGTGAGGCCTGCGGCTGCCGCACCGTCTACGCCAACTGCTTCATCGGCGAGGACGCGGAGGACAGCTGCGGCTTCGACGACGAGCTCACCGTGTACGAGTTCTCCCGGCGGATTCGGCCTAAGCCAGCCAGGCCCACGCCTGTTCCCTCCCCCACCACGGCCACGGCCAACCCCAACATCCTCTCCCTCCTCAGGGACACGCCGCGGCCGCTCTCCACCCTCTCCACGGCGAGCTCGGAGCTCAGCCCGCTGCTCTCGCGCCCCGTCTCCCCCACGGCCGCCGTGGGCGGGAGGCTCCGTTCGCTCACCAACAAGCGCTACGGGGGGCTGAAGAACGGCTTTGTCTCCCTGCGTCAGGACATAGAGCAGTTGCTGCTGGTGCTGCAGAGGGGCACGGCCGACCCACCATCAGAAGAGCCGGACAAAACGTCCATAGGCCTGGACAAAGGTGTAGACTCCGACCCGTCAAAGCTGGACGCTGCGCACTCAGACGGGGAGGTGAGGACAGCAGCCCCAGCTTTGGTCTGTAATGGCTCCAGCCCCGATCCTCTGACGGAGGCCGAGCGCGGCTTGCTCCAGGCCGAGGCACGGCGCTTGGCGTCAGGCTGCCAGAGGGCCACCCGGGTGGGCTGGGCGCCGGACGAAGCGCTCCGCTCTCTCTCCAACAGCTTCAGCGCCCTGGTGCAGCTCTCCGGAGCCTGCCTGCGAACCCATCCCTGTCCTGGGTGCGACGTCTGCCGCAACGGCGGTCTGGTCCACAAAGCTGAGGATGAAGATAGCCAGGAGGCCCTGGACAAGCTGAAGGAGATTGTGGGGCTGTACCGGGAGTTTGTCTGGGCCGTGGAGACGGCTGGAGCCGGAGTGGGGACGGGGGGAAAGGCCAGTCAGGGCCAGGGGGAGGGCGAGGGAGTTCGGCTGCTGGCCAAACGTTGCACGGTGCTTATCTCATCGGTGTTTGCGCTCACGCAGCTGTTTCGGACAAGCTCGCCGGACCCCGCTGAGCCGACGGGCCACGTTCCTCTCAACTTTTGACCTCCGAACGTACGACAACAAAACCACATACTCCTTGCGGAGTAGCAAAAAAAAGAGGGAGACGGATGGCGTAAAGGGCTGTGGATCTGAATCTTGAGCACAGAGGGTTGTGGTGTGTACCCCCATATATTCTTGTACAGTAAGTGCCATGCACACCACTGCACACTCTCGCACACAAATACACAATGGTTATTGTCGACACACCTCGAAACAGAGGGAAATTCTTCCACAAACTGACTGCCAATTGCCTGGCTACCCAGTGGACTCATTGGGACTATGCATTTGTACATAGGAATTTTATAACTTATAACTCTCTTATTTTATGATACTGTATGTGTATGTACGTATGATCTATCCATGTAGGTATTAATGTATTTATTTTGTACAATGTTTGCACCGTGCTCTGTGGTGTTCAGGTCCCAGATGGAAGAGCTTATGGCTGTCACTGGAGTCGTGGTTGTTTTCATTCTATAGGTTACGTCATGCGGATTTTCTACCTCCCTAAATTCCATCCCCCCACTGGGGTGCACTGAAGAAACAAAAACGATTACGTAACATTTGATTTGTTCTTCTTATGTGCTTTTCAAGAACAGTCCTATCCAGATAAAATGTGAAATCTGTAAAAGGGATTTCAGATCAATTTGTAAAAAAGTCTATTTGCAAAACACAAAATACACATACAAAAATATAATAAAAAATTGTCACATGTTCACATGAATAAGAGTACGATCCACCCGAGATGTTAAAAAAACTGTTGGGACAAAATATTTGACTGTTATAAATGTTGTTAGTTAAACAAATACCTGTTTAAAACCCACTTCATCTGTTTGTTCTGTTCCTCTTAGTACTGACCTCTTAAAAATCCATTAATTAATTAAACTCATGCAGTAATGTAAAGTTCGACAACTCTTAACTCAACTCTGACTGTGGAACAATTAGGGTCAGAGTGCATTCCAATATTTTATAATAGTTTTTTGACAATGGTACTAAACTGACTGTTAAAGTATTCTACACTAACTTTGACAATGTCTTATCCTATCCCATAAGAGAGATATAGTATGGGAGTCTGTTTTCCTCTGAAGACAAGACTGACCTGCTGACTGACCTGCTGACTGACCTACTGACTGACTTACTGACTGACTTACTGACTGACTTACTGGTGTTCCATAGTTAGAGCTTTACAGCCTATCATATCCCTGTTGAGAACCTTATGCAGTATCTTCAAAAGGACAGAATTGTACAATTTGGGATTTTTTTATTCAGGTTTGTGGCCACAGCATCTGTTTGGAATTACACATTCGTATTTGAATAATTGTAAAATGTTCAACAGTAATCATCTTCAAGAGGATACAAGGAAAATAAACGTGAAAATAATGAAAATTCTGCTAAATTAATGCCCACACCACATCTCTGTTTTAGTGTTTGTTCAATTCTCCTTGCAACATGTTAGTTTATGGCTATGCAAACATAACTTCGTCCCACATATTGTAATATTGTGTTAACATTAAAAACAAGAACACTTGCATTACATTTGACAATCTTTGTTTCTTATATCTTGGATGCTTCCTATTGGAATGATGGCCTTTTTTTGTCTTGGCTTTGGAATATCCAGCTTACAATTGCATTATGGCAACAGTCTGCAAGGTTGCATGGTGTTATACAGTCCAATCTAAACTGAAAAACCTCCTGTCTCTTCTGATGTCAGTGGAATTGTTCTGTGACTACCCTTTTCACATAACTGCCATTTATAAATGATTGAAATGAAATAGGTAATATGTCTAAATAAATGAGTGCGTTGTTTGGCGGGACACTAGTTTTTGTTTATGATGGATCATTCTATACACGACAGTAAGCACAATGTACAATCACATTTGAAGAAAAAACATGTAATTTTATGCCAGCGGTATGAAGACATGTCTTTGTATGCCAAGATTTCCAGATGGTTAGCAGATTTTAGGTGTCAACAAATAGCTATGTCTCCATGACGTTTCCATGATATCATCTTACAACACAAGTTAGTAAAGACAGGATATGGATGCACTTACAACATCGGATAATTATGGAATATTGAAGTTACACATGCGTGTTTCTCATCCAACATACTGTAAAGAACTTCACTGATAGTAAGATCCAAATATAAAGGTAGCAGAGTTTGCCAAATGACATTGGACCAGGAAAGTACTGTTGTCAACATCGTTTACCAAATATATCTTCAATTGTATGAGAGCCTCCCTAAGGCCAGGAGCTGTTAGAAGTTAACAAAGGTAGTCTCTATCCAGTGAGAATGGCATGGTCAAAGCTGTATCTGTGAGCCAAGTATTTTCACCCTCTTCCTCTGTAGAGGGTGTGGAGGGAAGTAGCAACTTATAAGGTACAGATCTAGAAAACATTACTTTGCAGTCAGGAAAACCTTCATTCCGCCAAACTGCATATTTGTTTATGTGTATTATCTTGTTAACTCTACCATACCAACCCCCAATGACACATGAATAAATCAATTAAAAACATTGTTTGGAAATAAATGTGACTTACTAATATCTTTTTTTGCCTTGTGTGATCTTCCACAATATGCATGGCGTATGACTTCTTATATGAGAATGTATTCACTGGAATGTACTCGGCTGACTGCTCTTTAAAGAAACACACATTTCCCATCTTCTTTGACTACCTATACAGTGCCTATTCCCTTGTCTTTTCAACTCTTTGACTTGAGTAAGGTTTTGACCTGTTTTTGAACCTACGGGTAAATATTTGGAAAGAACAAACAGCGCTTGTTCAAGGTTGCGTTTCAGTAGTCTGACGTGCCTTTTTGTCCTCAATCCCTTGCCCATCTGCATTAATTATGGTAGCAAATGTTGTTAAAAAAAGGTCTCTTCCAATCCGCAGAGGTAATCCCCACGGTAAATCTGCTTAGTGAGATACCATTTGGTTTTCTGTTTCAAACAACCAGAACGTCTCCCCTCACCTTGTACAAAGGGTATTGCTGTTGTGACTTCTGTAGGTGTGACAGAAGCACTAAGAGCATTGACACACCACTTGAATCAGGCCTCACTCCCTGTCCTCCATTTCCCCCGATAAGTCATTCCTCTTATAAACAGACTGAATACAAACAACTGAAAACCAAGCCACGACTGCCTGGGAGAGCTATTTTGGATAGTAATCAATAATTTATGCAAGAAACTGCTGCTGTTATTATAACCAGTATCTACTGAGTTGGGCGGCTTTCTGTCAACCGCAGTTCATTTCTATCTGGTCTAAAGTCCACATGTCCCACTGGCCTTAATCTGATCATTATCTTTGCTGTCTGGCTTTTTGACAAAGTCATCTAGAAAGTCTAATGCTGCCTAGCCAGATTTGGACTATGACTAGACAGCCTTTAACTTCAAATATATGGAAGGAGGGGAGGAAACCTTGAAGCTCGAAAGAACAATGCAAGTTGTGTTTTTAAGACAGGTGAACGGAATGTGTGAACCGTGAATAATAGTACTTCCTTGTGTGTGTAAGCATTGCAGCATGCACTCTAAAATATTGTCTGTAAAGGACTGCCAAATCATGGTACAATGCAATATGTGTAGTAATATGAGGAGCTTAGCTATGCTTCATCAACATGCAGGGACATGAGAAAGCTAAGCAGGAAGACAAGGCAGCCACGTATAACCCATGACTTGTACCTGGATTTATGAAGTAGATTGTCCTGGAAGCTAATTTTACTTCATTGATCAACCCTGGAAGCAAATTTTACTTCATTGATACAACGAATAGACACAGACGCATCGCTCACAAAGTATTTCAACTTTATAAAACATATGGGTGTCTCTTGTAAATACACACGCGGATACCACTCACTGTAATTAACATCACCGTAATCAATAATCACAATAATGAAAGGTTTCATTGGAGAGAAAACAACCATCTAAACAAATGGACAGGAAACAATGGAATTACTCTTTCAGTCACTAACAATAGTTTCAGCATTTCAATTGGTTTCCAACATTCATGTAGTATATTCGGGGACGTAAGCATGTGATCCTTGAATACATGGAAAGCAGCGTTTCATCACCCCGAGGCGTGTCCCACTTTACAAAACCCCTTTAAAGCAAGCCTGTACTCCCCAAGAGCAAACCACGGAAGTCTTTTCAAGGCAGAGTTCAAGACTGCATTTCAGGCTGAGACACAGATATACCTGAATCCACGTAGGACGGAACATGGTCCTATCAAAGGGCAGCTATCGCCATACTACTGAGCATCCTCTCCTCCCCTCTTATCTCCTCTGGCTCTCTCTTCTCTGTTAAGATGTCGTTTTCTCTCGCTCTGCTCTCGAGATGTGTCGTCTCTGGCCCAGTCTCGTAGCCCCGGAGCGTGCCTTCCCTATGTGGCCCGCTCCAGCCACTGCATGGCCACTGTCGCTCTACTCAAGCTTAAAATCTGAGCCCATTATGTCAACAGACGTTACAGACACCGAGGGGACCAAGCGTGCAGCAGACAGCGGGAAAAGAGCAAGGGATCCCAGGAAATAGAAGAGCCCAGGAAATAGAAGGGAGGGCCAGAAAATGATTACTAGTGAGAATAAATCAAGGGTTTAAAGCAAGATATGTAGGTCCCAGAGTTGAGAACATTGTTTGGTAGCTCAGTTTACGTTTCGCTTTGACATTTCATTCAGCAACGATTTAAGATGTTAAGTTCAGTACAAGTAATTCCAAACGACAACTTCAGACATTTGTTAAGGCAAATTTGATCATTTAAGCAATTTGAAGATGGTAATTCCATTTAAACTGATCATTTAGTGATTTAAGTTGCTTTGGATATTAATAGATTTTAGAAAGTTACTAAATCCATGTCACAAAATGACTAAATAAAAATATTTAGCAGCCATCATACAGTACAACAAATTAAGTGCGACCCATTTGTTTGTCTTGCTTAAAAGGCTATATAAATTGAATGTTTTTAATTCCACATAGAAGACATGTTCTGGTTATTACATCGTGTATGCTTTACACTGGGCACTTGTCAAAACACACATGACACACTACAAACAGCACTTCAATAATAAAGTCAAAACAACATGGATGTGCCAATACAACAATCGTTTGACACCACTTGCGCTATATTAGGTTTTGATTGGCATAGGTGAATTAAGAATTTAAAGTGGTGAAGTGGGTGAAAACAACACTTCCTTAAATCTGGGTACCAAAGAGCCTGAGTACACTGATGTTTCTAATCCTCTTTCAAGTAATACTTTCATGGTCCACAACTGCTTAATCTTATGGCATAGCCTAATATGGCAGCAGGGTGTAAAAGCTAGTAAATCTACGTCATCATATGGGAAAACAGTTTCCCAACCATCAGCATACCAGTTTCACATGAGCACCAAAAAAAAGAAGTTATGAGTTGAACGCACAAGTAAATCAGCAAACAGATTTTGAAGAATACAATAAACAGCTGGAGAGGAAATGCTCTGGGTGACTCTCAGAAAGCGCCACTGTTATGTATCACATTATATTGCACAGACAACACTTTTGATTGAACAAGTCAATTCATTTCAGTCTGATTACATTTACTCTCCTCTGAGCCCTCAAACCTAATTAACAAAGTATATATGTATATTATTAATTGGACCCTGGCACAAGTTGTCTAGGCCAAAGTATGTGCCTTGTTTCAAAACAATGAGAACTAAAAGAACAAGTCACCGACAGGCAGTTTTACTTACTATGACAATTGGCCTCTGTCGTAGTGCAACTAAACTCTCTCAGTTTCTCTGTGGTGGAAACCTCTTCTGGCTAGTTATGAACTGAGGGGCCTGAAGAGACTGGGGCTCATTAGTTACAAGTCCCAGTCTCGTCATAAGACTGGGGGGCAACACTAATGAACACACACCACGTTGACGTTTGATCGGCCATCGGCTTGTTGTCGAGTCTCTCGCGTGGTCTCTCAGATGACCTTGAGCAGCAGTTCGTAGGTGGCATTGATGATGCCCCAGGAGAGCAGGGAGCGGTGGTAGTTGAGGTGAGCCCCACGGAACAACATGGCCACGCTGCCGCCGCGCTCCCGCCACACCGTCATCAGCACCTCGCTGCAAGGCCGGAAGGCGCCCCCTACCTGGGACTGGGCCCGTGACTTCACCACGTTCAGCGGGTAGAACATGATGCCCAGGGCGGCGCCCAGCACCCCGCCGCACACAAAGTCGTTGACCATGTGGCCCGCCCGGCTGGAGGCCTCTGGGAGCTGCTCCTTGATGGGCCCGCGCAGCCCAAAAAACAGCACGTTGCTGGGCCCGTTACGCAGCAGCACCGGCACCAGCCCGCGGTAGCACTCACGGAAGCCGTACTCGGAGAGCAGCGTCCGGAAGGTGTGCGCCGTGTTGTTGAAGCGCGCGTGGTGCCGGTGGTCCTGCAGCAGGGTCTGCACGCGCTCAAACGGAGTCAGAGCTGCCTCGGCCGTGCCCGCCAGGGCGGCAGCAAAGCTCCGTGTGACCAGCTCGGGCACGTTACGGCTGCCCATCTGGTCCAGCAGCAGGCGGGAGAAGTCCTCGTACAGGCCAAACATGATGGCCACCGTGGTGGTCTTCTGGAGCAGCGGTGGCAGCAGCCCCCGGTACAGGGTCCTCAGGCCGTCTCTCTGGAGCTGCTGCACCGCCTCGGTGGCCCGGACGCCATGCAGCTGCTGGCGGAACAGAACCTTCTGGATGGGGAAGGTCACCACGATGTTGGTAAAGGCAGCGATGGAGCCACAGATGTAGTGCTTACCCCGAGGCCCCAGCCAGACTCCCAGACCCCCGCCAGGCAGCAGAGAGGAGCCTTTGGCCAGAGAGGAGCCCTGGTGGTGGGGCTGTGATGTCCGGGCCGGCTCTGGGTTCATGGTGGTCACAGCCATGAGAGACTAGCAGCGCCGCAGGCCTAAGCCTCTGACATCCCCCACAGAGCGACAGCAAACCTCTGAGATGAGTTTTACCCTGTGGTAAAGACACCATGCACATAGAATAATATTATCACAGTCTCACAATGTGGACCAAAATGACAAAACAGCTGGCAATATTAGTGAGTCCTGCAGAGAAAAAGTGGCCAGCCTTATTTGAAATGGCAAGCACTTTACCAGCATTTAGCACCACGTCTGAGTGTAACGAGTTTAGAAGCAGCACAGCATACAGTGGTCAAAAAGAGTATTCCCACAGACTTCAGCAGAAGGCCAGTCACAGTAGATCTTTTGCAGTTTTATTTTCACGGGTGACATTCTCCTGATAAGATATGTTACATAACTGATAGCCTAATGTACACCAGTACGACTGACACTGTGACACAAAGGTGGGAGTCCATTGTTTTCCTGCAATAATCTACATGTGAGAGTAACATGAGTACTTTAACATTGTATTATCTTAAGTGCTGTGATATGAGTTTTGAATTCCAGTGGAAAGAGCAGCTAGAGCTCAAGCTCTTATTAAATAATTAACACTTTTCTTCAAGTATTTTCTGTCCACATGGTACAGCACCGTAAATGTGTTGGATTGGCTAAAATTAGAGTATCCCAATGGTTCAATAGAGGTCACCCTAGCGTGTGGTGTCACATACATACACTTTACCAATATTCCAACCCTTTTCAGACCAGCCTTCCAATTCAGTGCTAATATAACTACAGTGTATTTACCTAGGGAATCTTCAGTTTAGGCATGTAAAGATAAGTAGGTAATTGCTAATCTAGCCGTGTGTGGCATGCAGATTTTAACCGGTTGGGCATTGCCTTCTTGGTGTATAGTAGAGTAGCTAGCCAAGTTAACAAGGCAACTGCGAGGGAAAAATCTGTCTTTATTTTGTAAATACAATTGCAGACAGATGTAACCTGACTGTTTCTATACTTGTTCGCCACCACACAAATATATTGTCCACAACATAAGCTGTCAAGACAGAGATAATCTTTCATAAAAATAAGCAAGCGAGCGAGGTTGGGTGGGACGGCTAACGCGCGTAAGCTAGCAATTTTGCTAGCACTAGCAGGCCTTCGTAGTTAGCAAATTGTAACGTTAGCAAACGTATCAAACATTGGTGGTCAGTTTTGAAAATCCCATCGTGATTAGGGAAAAAATCTATATGAAACTAATTGCAATGCCATTAAAAGCAAATGCCTACCTTGCTTATTCACTAACCCAACATGCCAGGTTCTAACCAAACTAGCAGCAGCACAGTGAGTCAGTGTCAAAGCGGACAAGTTTGTTCAAGAGTTGACGGTTCGAACATGAATAGTCACTTTGGTCGTGAGCTAATATCAGCTAGCTGTCAAAAAGCAGCAACGACTGAAAATTACACTTCATCATAATATGAGGTAATGCAGTTTACTTATACTTGCCTTATTACTGGAAATGAATGAGTGAATAGTTGGGCACATGCATGATCAACAACAGAGCCGTAGGTCGTGTCATCGAGCTGGCAGTAGAGCAGCAGCAGGTGACAGTCAGGAATCTACGGCGCCTGCGCGTTTATACAGCCCTGCATAATTGTACGATTGTGTTCATCAATTCATAATTGAAATAAGTTGACTAGGTATATAGATCAGCTCCATACATAGGGATATATTAAATCCATTCCATTGCATCGCAAATTAATAATTAATAATTAATAATTTAGTTATCGTCGTAGGTGTTATCTTATGAGTAAATTCCATGAATGGAAAACGTTGCAAGACAGTGTGACGAGAGAAACGGTCTCTGACAGTCTTCCATTAGATCATTAGATGGCAGTGTATACACGTTTTACTCGCTTGTAATCCAAAGAGGGTGCTAAAGTAAAGATGTCAATTATTTCTTTGAGTTCAATAGAACTGAAACGGAAAGACAATATTAAGAGAAAATCAATGTTATTGTTTTGTAAAGGACGTAGGGCACATGCATTTTTGCAAAAGACTTGTGGAAGATTCTTTTTTCTGGTTTAAGGATGACATGATTGTATTTAGGTATGGAAGGAACAAGTCTGCAAGTGTTTGCTTTAACAAATGCCCTAGAAATATTATAGTTACCTTTTATGCTGACAATCAAGGTAACTGTCATTGTTTTGAAGGTATACCTTTTGGATGTGGTTTTAATAATTTAAACAGATTTACTGATTACAGAGTGAAGAGGATGTTGATTTAATTACCAATTGCTGCAAATGGGAATATTTCAAGTTGTCATCATCCATTTATTAAGTTTAGAAATCTTATTGCAATTGGCAAAAAAGATTTATACATAGGCTTTTCATAGGTAGGGTTTTCAAGTCCACCGCCGATGCAATAGTCTTTAAAAATGTGTCAATTCTATTTTTCCAATCTCTACAAATTAAACGAATTAAGAACAAGAATGTCTTAAAACCGTTATTTTTAATGTATTAATTTAATTAAACTAAGTTAAGTTAAGTTATAAAATAAATGTCCTCTTGTATTTGCAATTATTAAAACCTTTTATGTTTTTTTGATTACGTTGTTTTTTTGTACTTTATGTTTTATGCTACCTGTTCTAATTGTAAAAAAATGTTTTGCGTTCTTACAAAGATACAGGTTGAAAGAATGAGAACAAAAAGGTAAAACGTCAGAGAAGTGCGACTGTAGTTTGACGTCACCAAAATGTGTCCAGTGTTGTTTGAAAGGAACGATTATAAATATAATGTCAGAGGTGTGAAAGCGATCTGTTATTCCGTTTCATTTGTGTAACTACAGAATGTAACTCTAAAGAACCTTATTCACTCAGTAATTAATATAGCCATCGTTACATGCTTTTGTCTTAAAGTAAAACTTGTGTTAACAGCCCTTTCTATACTAGCTAGCTTGCAGAGACCAGCTAATGTTTGATGTGGTTAATGGTTTGCTTCTGCAGCATCATCATCACCAGTAAGATTTCCATCCAAAGGCATCTCATGATAGTTCGTTTTTAATTGTCACGCGGGGTTTGACCCAGTAAACAAATATGTCGGCCCAAAAGGATTGTGAGTTTCTACTTAAAAGAGCAAGGGAGCTTGTCTCCGATGACCCATGTGCTGCCAAAGCTTGGCTTATAACAGCGCGGACCCTCTACCCTACAGACTTTAATATACAGGTAAGCTCTCTGCTTTCACCTTAAACGTAATTCTGTAAAGGGTTTCTTTAAAAATTGTCTCTTTGCCTTAATTCAACTATCATGATCATTTTGTTGCCATTCTTTTCAGTATGAGATGTACACCATTGAGCGAAATGCGGAAAGAACAGTTAATGCTGGCAGACTGCTTTATGACATGTGAGTTGAAGTGCTTTTTTTCACATAGTCAAGCTTAACACTACAAAAGCTTATGATTCCACCCATATAGGAGGTTGCCTAGCCCTTTTTAGGAGGAATAATTCTCACATTTCTGCTTTATTGAGCTCCGATTCCTCAAGGATTCACAATTCCTTACACCAAGATATATTTAGCCAGAAGTGTCCATTTTAGTATTAAAGGTACATATTATAGGACTCTTACAGTACCATGTAACTACAGGAATCCAGTGGTTGACATGGTTCGTTTATAAAATTGTAAGCACATTTCTCAGAGATATAACAATTCACTAGGGTGCTGTCATGGAACTGTAGTCAGCATTTGTTGTGGTCTTTGTCCAACCTTGGGTCCAATGTCTGGGGAAAACAGTCCACTTGTAGGCTACCGTGACTCCGAAGCCATTTATTATGTATAGCTTAGAGTATACTTTAGTACTGCTTTAACCCAGGACGAATCAAGTAGAAATAGAGTGTTAGGCTATAGGGTTTTGCTAGTTAGCCCGTGTCTCCAGCCACATAGGACTGCAACATGAGCCAGGTATAGCTTTGTCAGCCTAACGTAATATCTAATCTTATAAATCTTGTCAGATAATGTTTTCTTTTCTGCTCTTTGGTTTTGTTTATTCTAAAGCTTTTGCCTACGACACAGTCGATACATGAGTTATTTCTGAAGCAGACATGGGTTTTTTACAGAGAGCTCAATTTTGCACTATTACTGTCAGTATCCCATTCATGGGAGCTTATGCTAAGATATCTCTGTTTATGTTCAGTATGTTGAGTGTTCGTAAAACTGTCTCACTTGGAGCATTTTCAGACTAAATGGAACTAAATTAATGAGTGACGTAACATTGAAGAAGAATGTCAGGTTTGACAAAATGGACATGCATGCATTTTGGCTATAGGAGTAATCTTACCTAAGGAATAGGATGAGCCCAATGGACATTAATGGATTGTAACGCTTTAAATTACAGAATACCAGCCAACTTGATGTGGTTTTCAATGGCCTCCATGAAGTTTAGGTTTAAATTGATTTGTGCTTTGTTTAAATGTCCTGTTGTATGCTTACTGTCATGATTTGTCATTTAGGTTCATCAACTTCCCCGACCAGCCTATCGTATGGCGAGAGATCAGTGTTATAACCGCTGCCCTGCGAAGTGACTGTCAAGACAAGCAAGCACTGTTTCTACGAGGCAAGACCCCGTGTGGTGTGGTGTGCGACACACATTCTTTTGACAACGACCAGTTGGTGTGTGTGTGTGTGTGTGTGTGTGTGTGTGTGTGTGTGTGTGTGTGTGTGTGTGTGTGTGTGTGTGTGTGTGTGTGTGTGTGTG
>JAVQIZ010232776.1:0-12285 GCA_036023535.2 Galaxias brevipinnis | reverse complement strand
GTGTGTGTGTGTGTGTGTGTGTGTGTGTGTGTGTGTGTGTGTGTGTGTGTGTGTGTGTGTGTGTGTGTGTGTGTGTGTGTGTGTGTGTTTGAGGGAGATGGGGAGGAGGTGCTGGATAGGAGGAGATAAAGGAGGAGTTTTCTAAAAAGTCATTTGGATAATTGGAAGGGAAAAAAGTAGGAGGTGACAAAGAGAGGAGATTTCCCTGTTGACTTTTGACAGTTTCTGGCAGCCGGTTTAAAGCCCGGTGATGTATCTTCATAGGGCACATAGACCAGTGTTAGGAAAAGTCATGGATGTAATTTTGCTTGTTTAAACACTACATCTCTGTGGATGGTCTGTTTTCATCATCTGAGGGAAGTCAAGGGGACAGAGAGCGCCAACGTTGTTTTATTTTTAGAAAGGGGTACATTGCGTCCCCCACTCCCGTACCACTGACTGTGTGCCTGTCCTGAAGGTGTGCGACAGGATCCAGGATGTGGTCATGCATCACAGACTTCTTCACCTACGAGACCACCAAGTCTGTGGTGGTGAAGAGCTGGACCATCGGAATCATCAACCGCGTCGTCCAGCTGCTCATCATCACCTACTTTATAGGGTGAGCGCCGCCATGGCAACCGGCTCTTTTTGACCATATTCCTCCCTCTGTCCTCTGTCGCATAAAAAGTGTACACTTATGTGTGTATTTACAATACGTGAATGTATTAAATGGTTTGATGTGTATGTTAAAGGATTAAAGTGAATACAGAAAAAATCCCTTTAGATCTATTAGATATTATTTACTGAAAAATGTACAGCTGTCCACAGGAGAGCTGATATTAAAAGAAAAGTTGAATACAACCGGGTAGGTCACAGCCATCCAAACAGCTGTAAAATGTAGTGTAGTCAAATGAACTAAAGTCCTCATCAACCAGTCCGTTCCCACAGCAACTTTCCAATTTCACCCAACTCTCCAAACTTAACTATGATTCAATTAGTCACAACATGTTAAGAATCACATTTGAACATGTTCAAACGCTGAATATAAATAAACGAGTGTTGAAAAAACAAAAAGGTCTGGAGTGCTCAGAAGTTCAAATTAATATGATGAAGGTGCTCTTTGTTAGGAAATATAAAAGTCCAAAAAATAATTATAAAAAATATGCATGTTAAAAACAGGACTAGATAACAGCCCACGCGTTGCGGCACAAACAGCTTTCTTCAGGGCGTGAGCGTGAATGAGTGTTGTTTTTTAATTTGCCCAGGGCAAAGTGGTGGTCTACCTTTGTGTACGTGTTTTTTAATTTGTCCAGGTCAAAGTGGTGGTCTACCTTTGTATACGTGGCAGTTACTATGTAATGAGGCCAGCGGTTTCCAGTGGTCTGATTATAGATCTTTTTTTTAAAACAAAGCAGAACAGTTCTATAAAATCTAAAACTGACTAGTGTCTCAAAGGTCCTGACCTTCCAACCAAACTGTGTGGAATCCCTTCATTTAAAAAACTTTTAGTCGGGAAAGTAGTAGAAAGCCACAGTCCTTGGTTTGCTCTGGCAGTCAAACACTGACTGACTGATTGATTGTATTATGATTGACACGTCTGTCTGGTTCACCGAGAGTCGGCTTGTATTTGGTGAAGAAAGAGAGTAGAGAGATAATTAGCTCTACCTCCTTCAACATTCGTTTATCGAGCACTCAAACCTTTAAAGGTATTACTAAAACCTTCATTAGGTTTATCTGAGAGGCTTCTGTCCGTCTCATCAGAAATACCGGCTGAAGGTCTGTGCCACAGTGTGGACAAGACTTTTGGATGTAGTTTTTGTTCCTCTGGTTGTCTGTCTGTATGTGTGTCTATTTGTATGTGTGTGTGTGTGTGTGTGTGTCTGTGTCTGCGTGTCTTTCTGTGTGTGTGTTTGTACGTGTGTGTGTGTGTATCTGTGTGTGTATGTGTCTGTATGTATGTGTATTTCCACGTGTCTGTGTGTGTATTTGTACGTGTCTGTGTGTCTATGTGTGTATTTGTACATGTGTGTGTGTGTGTGTGTGTGTGTGTGTGTGTGTGTGTCACTATCAGGTGGGTGTTTGTCCATGAGAAGGCCTACCAGGTGCGGGATACGGCCATCGAGTCCTCGGTGATGACAAAGGTCAAAGGTTTTGGAGTGTACAACAAGAAGGTGATGGACGTGGCAGACTACGTCACTCCTACCCAGGTGAGGAGAGAGATCACTCTTTATCTAGCGTGTCACTCCTACCCAGGTGAGGAGAGAGTCTAGCACGTCACTCTTACCCAGGTGAGATCACTCTTTATCTAGCATGTCACTCCTACACAGGTGAGGAGAGAGAGATCACTGGACAACCATGTGTAAATGCACCTTGTGACACCTCTAATCGAGTGTGTGTGTGTGTGTCTTTGTGTGTGTGTGTGTGTGTGTGTGTGTGTTACTCTTCAGGGCGCATCTCTTTTCTGCATCATCACTAAGCTGATCACAACTGAGAACCAGGTCCAGGGATCCTGTCCTGAGGTGGGTCTGCAGACTGACAGCACTACACTTCACTGACTGCACTACATACACAGACTGTACTATACTTCACATTATGCACCATACTGCACTATACTACACAGACTGCACAATACTACATAGACTGCACTATGCTACACATACTGTGCTACACTACATAGACTGCACTATACTATATTGACTGCACTACACTACATAGACTGCACTATACTACACATACTGCACTATACTACACATGATGCACTATACTACACGGACTACACAATACTCTATACTACACAGACTGCTATACTACACAGACTGCTTTACACTACATAGGCTGCACTATACTACACATACAGCACTAAACTACATAGACTGTACTATACCACACAGACTGCACTAGTACATACTATTTTATATACAATGACAGTATGGCTTAGTACTAAGGTGACCTTACTTCACAACAGCTAATTTTACATTAAACACCTTTGTTGTTTTAGCGTTTATATTAGTATAGTTCAAACATTCATCTTGGTGTTTGTTTGTTTGCCTGTGTTCACACGTGTGTATGTGTCTTTGCCTGTGTTCACACACGTGTGTATGTGTTTTTTACAGAGTGAGCTGAAATACAAGTGTATTCATGACAACAACTGCACAAAGTTTATGACAAAGCCTGGAGGCAACGGTGAGTCCTCTACTTAATTTTACACTGAAACAAGCTGTTCCTGTTCAGCCCATATTTATTTTAAAATAAATCAAGCTGTTCCTGTTCAGACTATCTTCATTTTACACTGCAACAAGCTGTTCCTGTTCAGACTATCTTTATTTTGAACTACAACAAGCTGTTCCTGTTCACCCTATCTTCATTTTACACTACAACAAGCTTTCCCCTACACAGCCGAGGGTGATATAACACCACAACACCATTTCTCTGTCTAGTGCATTGAGTCCCCTGTCTAAATAAAGGCTCGTTTAGTGCTCCAGTCAGGGTCCCATGAGGCCTTGTTACAATAATATAGTGATATGATAAAGCATTTTGTAATTTTATCTCCTCTGCCTTGCATCTTCTTCCTCCTCACTCTCACCCCCCCCCACCTTCCTCTTTCTCTCTCTCCCTCTCTCTCTCATTTTCTCTTCTCCTTGTCTCCTTGTCTCCTCTCCTTCTCTCCCTCAGGTCTTCCGACAGGGAGATGCATCCGTTTCAACGACACGTTAAATACCTGCGAGATCAAAGGCTGGTGCCCCGCAGAGATAGACTACATAAAGACGTGAGGCAACAGACTGAGAGTGTGTGTGTGTATGTGTGTGTGTGTGTGTGGGGGGGGGGGGGGTTGGACGGGGGTGTGTGTATGTGCGTGTATGCGTTTGTGTGTGTACGTATGTGTATGTGTCTTTGTGTGTGTGTGTGTGTGTGTGTGTGCGTACGTGCGGGTGTGTGTGTCCTGAAATCTCCCCCTTCTCTTTTCCTCCCCTCCCTTAGAGAGCCTATGATGGAGGTGCAGAATTTCACCATCTTCATCAAGAACAGCATCCGCTTCCCCCTCTTCAACTTCACCAAGTGAGTGAGTTCCTCCCCCTCTGTGGCTTTGTCCAATGGGCTCTTATTAGCTAAAGGGACAGTTCACTGTTTCAGAGTTAACACTGCAGCGCCACATGGTCCTGTCTGTCTCTCTCTAGAGGGAACTTCCTCCCGACCATCACCAGTAACTACATAAAGACATGTAACTTTGACATGGTCAACAACACCTACTGTCCCATATTCAGAGTGGGCGACGTGGTCCGCTACGCCCAGCAGAACTTTACCACACTGGCGCACAAGGTAGATACACTCACACTACACGCACACCTACACACTCACATACATACATACACTGTTGTGCCAGCCATTAAGGCATCATGTCTATTCCTGCTGTCTTTAAGGGGGGAGTCATTGGGATAAAGATCGGCTGGGTGTGTGACCTGGACAAGGCGGACGATGACTGTAGCCCCTCTTACTCCTTCACCAGATTGGACGCTATGTCCGAGAAGAACTCTGTTTCCCCGGGTTACAACTTCAGGTGCTCCGCCCCCAGTCTCGGCTCCATGGCTATAGTTAGACTCCAAGTGTAATTGAAAAACACACATCTTTCATGACCCACCAAACAACTTAGCTGGACGGCAAAGTAGCTACAGCACTTTCTTTCTCTTGGTGGTCAATTCATAGTCAAATCTCTAAAATGTTAACTAGAGTCCAGTTAGGTGGACAATGCATACAGGCATAGCTCTGAATTGTTAGCTCGACTCTGTTAGGTGGTCAATGCATACAGGCAAAGCTCTAAATTTTTAGCTATAGAGTCCAGTTAGGTGGTCAATGCACAGTTAAAGCTGTAAATTGTTAGCTAGACTCCAGTTAGGTGATCAATGCACAGTCAAAGCTGTAGATTGTTAGCTTGTGTCCAATTAGGTAGCAGAAACATTTGTTGTGTCAGACTTCCCAGCCAGTCCTAGATTTCCACGTGCAGTTTGTTAGGGCATTTTGCTAACGTGTTTTGTTTTGAAGTGCAGGTTTGCCAAGTACTGTAAGATAGACAACGCTTAGGGCATTTTGCTAATAATATGTGTATTGTTTTGAAGTGCAGGTTTGCCAAGTACTATAAGATGGACAATGGGACTGACTATCGTACTCTGGTCAAAGCATACGCCATCAGGTTTGACGTGCTGGTCAATGGGAATGTGAGTGGGCTGGGGGGTTCTGACATCTTTAAAACTATATGGAAAGGTCCAGTCAGACACCTATACTGTGTGTTTATGTGTGTGTGTGTGTGTGTGTGTGTGTGTGTGTGTTCAAAAGGCAGGGAAGTTTGACATGATCCCTACCCTCATCAACATGGTAGCAGCCTTTACATCCGTGGGAGTGGTGAGTGTTTTCCTGTATGTCTTCTCTTTGTTATCTATGATTGCTCTTCTCTTCATCTCTGCCGTCCTCTTACCTTTACATTCAAGATTGTGCTATATTGTTATTAATTTATGCACATACTTCTTTCTTTCTTTACATCTTTAATGTTCTGATTGGCCCCAGGGCACAGTGCTTTGTGACATCATACTCCTGAACTTCCTGAAAGGGGCGGATCAATACAAGGCCAAGAAGTTTGAAGAGGTATTGCTTCATTGATTCTAACAAATTAACCTTAGGCAGTCTTTAAAATATTACAACGTGTATGCTTCATGACATTGAAACAATGTTATTCTCCTCCCTCCCTCCATACTGCCTTTCTTTTATTTAGGTTTCCGACATACAGACAGAGCCGTCTCATAGCAATGGGCTGTACCGCTCACAACTCTCCCTCAGGCACGAGGAGAAACAGTCCTGTGACTCAGGGGCCTATTCCATTGGCCAGTATGTCTGATTGAGGTCACACCCAATTAGATGGTGAGTTAGCAGATGACTAGGTCAAGTACATTTAACAAGATAGGAGTTTAACTGAAGTATACAGGACCATATTTGTCAATTGTAGATTTTGACAACACCATAATACACATTTTAATCATAGTCATGGTTTATTGACAAATGTATAATTTTCTATTGTTGGAAAATAAAGTTATATATCCCAAAAGTCACTTTTCGCATGTGTTAGCATATGCATGTGCACAAAGCAATTCTGTCACTTCACCCTGAAATATCAAAATAAACAGTGTGTGTTTGTTTTGTTTTGAAACAACTAGTTGGGTCAAATAATGTCTGTAATATTTGGATGTGGCAGAAATAAACCAGGAATCAACACCCAGCATTCAGTTGCTTATTATTGATGCTTTGTACTTTATGGATTAGCACCTATTCAGAGAGAAGGCTGTGCAGAGATGGAGCCAGAGATGGGTAGAGGCAGAGAAAGTAGAGGCAGAAGGTGGTTGTTAGAGGCTTAGAGGGTAGAGACAGAGGGTAGAGGTAGGGTAGAGGCAGAGAAAGTAGAGGCAGAAGGTGGTTGTTAGAGGCTGAGAGGGTAGAGACAGAGGGTAGAGGCAGAGAAAGTAGAGGCAGAGGATGTATGGTTAGAGACAGAGGGTAGAGGTAGAAGCAGAAGGTGTATAGTTAGAGGCAGAGAGGGTAGAGGTAGATGTGTATGGTTCGAGGCAGAGCGGGTAGAGGTAAGAGGCAGAGAGGGTTGAGGTAGAGATGGGTAGAGGTGGGGGGGTTTAGTTAGAGGCAGAGAGGGTAGAAGCAGATAGAGTAGAGGCAGAGGGTGTATGGCTCTGGAGAGGGTAGAGGGTAGAGGCAGAGACGGTAGAGGTAGAGAAGGGAAGAGGCTGGGGGGGGTTTGGTAAGAGGCAGAGAGGGTAGAGGCAGTGAGAGTAGAGGCAGAGGGTATATGGGTAGAGAGGGTAGAGGGTAGAGGCAGAGAGGGTAGAAGTAGAGATGGGTAGAGGCAGAGGGCGTATGGGTGGAGAGGGTAGAGGTAGAAAGGGTAGAGGCAGATTTGGGTAGAGGCAGAGAGGGAGAGAGAGAGGGTGGAGGGGGAGGGTGGAGAGGAAGGGGTGGAGAAACGGAGGATGGAGGGAAGGGAAGCAATGGAGAGAATGAGTGAAAATGGGAGGTGATAAAGGAAGGGAGGAAATGTGGGAGGGATGTGGGAGGATAAGGAGAGAAAAGGAAAAAAAGAGAGAGATTAGAGGAGAGTAATGTGAGATGGCTCACATCATATCAGCAGTCTATAGAGCATTTTAAAACATTTATCTGCATCATCATTGAATTACTTCCTTCCTCTCTTCTATCATTCTGACCTCTCCTCCCTTTCATCTCATCCGTCTCTCCTTTCCCTTCATTCCTCCTTCCCGTACCTGGAACTGTTCAAAGTCATCCATCCAGACTCGGGTTTGAGATAAATTAATCTTCATCACCAGACAGAGAAGGGGGTTTTTTGGTTGGATTTGTGCAATGACGCTATATGGCCACCAAGGGCAGCAGACTTGCACTTTGACTGAGGAGGGAGGAGAAAATACAAAGGGGTATTTTACTGAATGTAACACAAACAAAGACATATTCTGGAACCACTTAGTCCCTATGTTTTTTTGATTCTAGCAATTTTTTTTTTCATTCTTTCTTTTGCACTTGTTCAATGGTATGTCAGCAGACCACCATTTATATTAAATTCTGACTCCTCCTACCTCAGAGAACTTGAGCATTTTTTTGATGCAGAAAGAACCCGTCCTGTACCAGTCTTTGTAATCCTTGAGAACACAAACTCTGGGCATTTATATTTTCCTCCTTCTCTTGCTCCATCTCGGTGCTCCTCCAGTAACGCAGCATCACCGCCTACAGGGTGAAAAAGAGAACACAACACATTGTTCCTGCAGCTTTAGATTTTTCCTTCTTCATCATAGCTACTTACTAAATTGTTTTATATGAGTGGCGACCTTCTTGTTTTCAGTGACATTGCACACCGGTAGTCCACACAAGACCACATAGTCACTTCCTTTGTTGGACTAGGTCGCTAGGCATCACAACAAAGTAATTCAACATACGGTGAGTGTTTATCAAAACAAATTAAAAAAACAAATACAAAGCTTGAAGCATATATCCTCTCAAAAGCAAGTGCTTGAAACCTTAATTTTAAGTATTTCTGTAAACAAATCAGAGTGCAAAGCCGTTTCTAATTCAGGAACAAAAGCCCCCAACAGGACTGCTGAACATCTTCCAGCCATTTGAAGTTTAGAAAGTAATATATTAATTATATTAATGTTGTAATTAAACCACCATCAGCCATTTTAAAATAACTATAGGAAAGAATCTAAGTTATCAGTACAGGCTAAAATTCTAGAAACTTTGGTGGGTGATCAAATGAAACAGTTTTTATACACAAATGCTATTCTATCAACGTATCAATCAGGCTTTAGAAGAAAACAGTACCATCACAGCTGCTCTGAAGATGATGAATTACATTTTCGTTGCACTTGACAAGAAGCAGCATTGTACATCACTCTCACAGTTGACCATGATGTTGTGAAATATAGACTTCGTAACTCTGGGCTCTGAGAGCAAGCAATCGTTTGGTTTGCAAACTATCTGACAAATAGGTTTCAGTGTATTAACTATAATGTTTATTTTCAGACAGTATCCATCCACAAGGGTGTACCTCAGGTTTCTGTATTAGGTCCAATTTTATTCACTATTTATATAAATAATTTGGGTCAAAACATGGCAGATGCTAATATTCATTTTCACTGCGGATGACACCGTTAAATACTGCTGTGCGTCAACTCTTGTGCAGGCCACTGAGTACTTACAAAATGCTGTTATGGTTGTACAAAATACCTAACTTCAGCTGAAACTCGTTCTTAATGCAGATAAGACCAAATCTATGTTGTTTACCAACTCTAGGAAGAGGTCACACAATATCCCTTCTGTAGTCACTCTTGAAGGAGATTAAATGAGGCTGTTGATTGTTGAAAATATCTGGATATCTTGATGATTCCCTCACTTTTAAGCCACAAGTGCAGTACCTGGTTAAAAGAATTGAGGCTAAAATTGGGTTTTTATTTTCGAAATAAGATGTGTTTTTCTTTTAATGAAAAAAAGCAACTTGTTACCACCACTTTTTTTACCTCTGTTGGACTATGGTGATTTTTCATATGTACATATCTCTGGTCAGTGTCTTCATAAGGTTGGCACACCTTACTATGCTTCCTTGAGGTTCATTAAAAACTGTAAAGCTCTGACTCACAATTGTGAGTTATACACTTGGGTAGGGTGGCCTGCTCTCGCCACCTGTAGGCTCTGTCATTGGTATACTTTTATTATAAGGCAATTATTGGTATGCTCCAATACTACTTGCTACTACGAGCAAGGATTGATGTAAAAACATAAGCACCCCTACCAGTCTTATGGGTTTGAATCATTTGGCCAACAACCTATAGTGTAGGCAATGAGTATATACACTTTAGACGGATATTTGGGATATTGTGTTGATCAGTATAGGAGTTGCAAAAGAATGTTGTGACATGTACACTCAAAGAGCATAGGCCCTTCTCATTCCCAATTTGAAAAGTACAGCGTTTGAAGTTCTATTCCTCACCTAGTCATAACACATTTATTGACAGTACTGAAAGCGTTTTAATTGACCGTTTCTATTCCCAAACATACTCAGTAAAACAAAAAAGCTTATTCTTTTATGTTTATAATGCAAAATTTTTTTATGTTTTTAAAGCCTCCAATAAAACGTTTTCTTAAGCATATGACCTAGTTTATTACCCTTGTCAGAGAGATATAGTAGTGAGTGACGGCCATCCTGTTTCCAGTGACTTTGTACACAGGTAGTCCACACAAGACCACATAGCCACATCCTTTGTTGAGCTAAGCCTCAAAACTAAGTGATTCAACACTTGTGATTCAGGTTTTTCAAAACAAATAAAACATTTAAATTAAAACATACCAGCTTCTAGCAAATATCTTCTCAAAAGCTATTTCTTGAAACCCTGACTCTAAGTATTTCTGTAAACAAATCAAACTGCAAAACTGTTTATAATTCAGGAACAGAACCTGGTGCGATGGCTGAAAGGTGCAGGAACACTCACCTGTCTGAGACATTTTTCCACATGGTATTGAGCTGCATGTGTATTGAGAATAAATGGTGTTTATTCATATGAAAGCATATATGACCAATATCCTTTTAGTAAAGTGTGAGCAACTGAGCTATGCTGTATTGTCTTCCAAGTCTAATGTCATGTTGACATTTGGAGATGGATTTACATGTGGGAAACAATATCATGTAAATCCAGCAATGGGAAAAACGTCTTGTTGCATCTTTTTGCATATTTCAGGTTTTCTTCATTTTTGTGTACACAATGACGGCAAGTGTGGTTTTCAGACAACAGCAGCCACAGGCTCAAACTCAGACAAAGATCCAAGTCCAGTCCAACCAATGGAGCACTGACATCTGTGGTTGCTTTGAGGACTTAGAAGTCTGTGAGTCTCGGTTGATTCAATTGTTTTCCTATCAATCACATAATGGCATGTACATGCTATACACATAACAGAATTATTACTACATATAACTAACTGTATTTGTATTGCATATTGCTGAGAATGTTTTCACAAACTTTTCATAAATGTCTAAATCTTTTTACTGGGCTTAAGAGCATCTTATAATTTGTTTTAACTGTATTCTTTTGGGCTACACATGTGCCACAATTTCTTTAAATGTTAAACTATGTTAAGTTATGACAGGACAGGACAGTGAATGCCTAAACATGTTTGTAAACCAACGATCACTTCCACTGTCCCTTAATGAAGGTGGTTGAGATCAGATCGTCCTTATGAGTGTTCAACCATGGCTTTCCTCACATTTTGCTCCAACAGGCTGCTTTGCCACCTGGTGCTTCCCGTGCTTCGCCTGTCACACCACCTCTATGTTTGGAGAATGTTGCTGTCTCCCCCTGCTGGACACGATGTCAGGTTGGCCCTCACCTCTGTCATTCGCCATGAGGTTGGCCGTGCGCAACCGCTACGGCATCCAGGCCAGTCAGTAAAAAAACACACTGAACTAGAAAAGAACACGAGGTTTCACCAGTTATCTCAACAGAACAGAGGCAATGCCTTTCCTTCCTGTAAAGGCTAAAGTCATGAGTCTGATGTCCTAACGTCTGTGTCTATGCGCTGCAGGGGAGCATGCTAGCAGACTGTTTGCTCTCGACCTTCTGCAACCCGTGCTCCTGGTGCCAAATGGTCAGGGAGATCAAGAGACGTGGACAGAGCCTCAAAGTCATCAACGCCAAAGCCGCAGTGCACAGCCAATGACGCTCAGCGGTGGACCGACTGTCATCTCCTCCCAGCCAATGGCTTCCTCCGCTCCACCTCATGATGCAGAGACCGCATTATTAATGTAATCTCTGACATCTCAGAGAGATGTTCAGGGGTCTCTGCTTAAGGGGATTGATTTTTAACAAGTTGTTGCCACATGTGACCGTTGTGAAGATGCTTCATGGATGCTTAGAAATAGTTCTAGATTAATTAGTTTGTGCCTTGGATTCTGATCTCTTGGTTGTGTTATGCTGTACATTCGAAACAACATTGTAAGTGTAACACTTATTGCTCAATATTGTGGAACTTTGAATAACTTTATTGCCTTCAACCATTTAGTTTGGAACTACTTCTAGGCAGGAGTTTGATACTAGTTCAAATGTTGACCACTTTGTATCATGTTTATCAGTGCCTTACCTCTATTTTGAATTATTACATTATTATGATATTAAAATGAACCTGCAAAATCTTTGTGGATTATTATGGAAGCCCATACGGGACTTTATTCAAATGAAAATGTAATCTTGAAAATTCAAATGCAATTCCACAATAGCATTAACACTTTCCACATTTGTATGTGTTATTTGAGACAAAATGTAAGTGAAAAGGCAATCATCCCATTCGCATTTGCATTCTCAAAGTCTCAAATGGGCATTCTGTGTCAATATTAAAATTCAAATGCAAAAGCTGTTTGACATTACATTTTCAAAGTCCTATACCCCGCCATACTGCTGACAATATTCAAATGTTAATTCAAACGTGAAAATTAAAATGCAATTTTAAAAATGTATTCTCATTTTCCATTTGTGCAAGAATGATTTATGTCACAATTAAAATTAAAATGCAGTTGTCAAACGATATGAAAATTAAAAGGAAATCACATTTGCCATTGCATTTTCAAAGACTTCATCTTCAGTAATTATGGAGGTATATTTCTATCAAAATTATTGTAAATGCACAGACTCTGATTTACGAATATAGATTACAATTTGTAAAAACAAAACACGATCTACAAATAGATTTGGAATCTACAAACAA
>JAVQIZ010232758.1:0-11881 GCA_036023535.2 Galaxias brevipinnis | reverse complement strand
AGGCAATTGGCAAAATGGGACACCACCAAAATTAAATAATTTCAAAAGGGTGAGAGGAGTATAGAATTGATTCATAGTAATTTTGATACACAATTACATCCCATTACAAAATATATTGGTATGAAACAGTGAGTTTTATTTATTTTTATTTTTTTTATAAGCTTAACAATTTTTATGTCAAAATGCTGTCATTTTACTTTCCATTGTGATTCTGGGATCAAGTGTCAGTGTACGCGATCCCACGCTCACTTATATGAGGTCATATCCATGTGACCTTTTTTTCTTATCATTTGCCTTTTGAGCAATGCATATGATTTGGTTTGGGGTTATTTTGTGTATTCATTAAAAAGATATTGCAAAGCTTAACTGTCCCAATTTGCCCGGTGTCCCATTTTACCAATACTCACCCTATTTGATAATATGTGCTACAGGGAAGCCCACCTATAAGCTGCCGTCTCAAGGCATTGATTGTTTTACTTTTTAACGATTCACTTAATACAAATTCCCCTTGCCTTCTCTTGCATCTTTCTTATTTGATGTTGATATTTTCCTGCTCTGAGTCTGTGTATGTCCGCGCAATTTGTAGCCAATGCCAGGCCATTACAGTATAATTTGAACAAGCTAACGCGTAAGAGCTTGTGAGAGCTCCAAATCTAGCTAAAACCCTGTCTGCCAAGGTAACGGTAAATATATATTATATGATTAATTGGATAGCATTAGGAAAACGTTACGTGTCATAGTGCCTGCTCTCGCCTCGGAAGCAGTGACACTCACCTCAGAGCGGTGCTGCTAACTTCATCATTCAGTTTAGCTAGACTGCATTGCATAAGCTAGTTACGGTTAACATCAGCCACTGCCTTCTTGTTGCGTAAGACGGGCGCCGTGTTTAGCCTACTGTTCAAGTGGTTGCTTAAATATGTGTGGAAGTGTGCATATAACCCAGAGCCATTTATGTTAATTCCCTTAGGAGTCAGGACTAAAACACTGACTAAGATTTGACTAAAACGAAAACTTACTAACACTGACTAAATCTTACCTATAACGAAACAAATGAAATGAAAAGTTGCAAAATTTGACTTAAACGCAACTACAATTTTCAGTAAGGACGTAGACGAAAACAAAATGAGAAATGCTTGTCAAAATTAACACTGAGTCCGTGGCATTCGAACTGACATTTTGCCAAAAATGCCCAAAAAACCGATGTGGTGCCATCGTTCATTCACAGGCGCATTCATTACAGCAGATGAAACACTATGCAACTCTCGGTCAATACAGCGGGAGGGGAAGCGTATATCCATGGATTAATGCTGACTAGAAACGAGCAAACCCACTATGGAATAATTAGCGATATGGTGACGCCATTATTACATACTCACAGGAGCATTGGTGCAGATGTCCTGAACTTTCTGTTATTTATGATTTAGTTTTCCCACTTCTGACACCATGTTTCGATGTCAAATAACGAGACGGAGTCACTGATGCGGTTTTCAACTGGTGGTCGATGTAATAGCCTAACCAAGACAGTCGATACAAACGTAACAACATAACATCAACGCTAGATGGCGGTATATGACCGTGAAAACTCTCTGCCCAGTCATTTCAATGGGGCCAAAAACCGATTAAAAAGAATAATTTAAAAATATAACAGTGAACCGATAACTTAGCTGTATGTAAGCACAACGGACTGCAGTACCCAAGACATGTGGTCACTGAAAAGGAATCTATTGGATCACAACTAAGGGCGTTGATAAGGCGCCAACAAAAAAAATTACACTCAATTGCAAGTCATATGTAAATCCCAAAAATATCCCACTATTCATGGGAAAGTGCTAGGAATGTCAGCTTTGGATTGTATAAAATGTCCATCAATCAGACACCTGCCTTCCAGAAACTAGAGTAGAGGCCCGTTCCATAAATATGTTTTAAGGGTGCCTTTCTATAATAATCATTATCAATAAAACTTTTTTTTTTATGATAGTGGTTAAAAAGTAAAATAATATTACACCATGGGCCAGAAAGTCACAAAAATTCTTGCTTTCCCTTCGGTTCAGTGTTACAGAAACTCTGGTTAAGCAAGAACTCAGGCTTAGCCTGACAGTTAGCCAGCCCCAGACCAGGTTAGTTTCCGAGTATAAGTTGCCATAGTAACTGAGCATGAGCTATTTTGATTGATTTATGGAACAGAATCCACTGAAAGTAAGTCAGACTATCCGAAAGAAGCCTGGCTTATTTGGTAAACTCACTTTATGGAACGAGCCTCAGGAATACCCCTTAGATCTAAACCTGTCCTAAACAAAACAATCCCATCTGGGCTTTTCAGGACAAAATCGGAAATTTATATTTTTGTTGATAACAAATCTTGATTTCGTATTATCTGACTACAACTAAAACATTTGGCCTATTTTGTGGTTCCAGCACAACTACACAAAACAACTACACAAAACCTGTTAAAAAAAGAATTTAAAAAAAAGAATTGAACTACCTGCAACGCCCAACAGTGGAATCTACAACTTTAAGACCTTAAACAATTCAGGACGTGTTTCTTATACAATAGTGTCCTCATCTGGCTGGAAAATGTTCTGCATCTTCTGTGATTCAATTTGAGCAAAAATTCCATAAGTTGGCCAATACCCTTCCATTTATTGAGTGAACTTTTAAATATTTAAAACATCGTGTTTTTCAACAAAAGGTTAGTAAGACTGAATTGTGTGATAACCAGTCTACAGGTCAAAATAGTAACGATGTATGCGCAAAATAGATGCAGGACCTGAAGAGAATGGTATATGACAGGATTCATACAGATTGTAATAAGCCAATGCATTCTGTTTCATTAAATGTATATACTCAATGAGCACTGACAAACAATGTCAAACTTAATGAGGGCTAAACATTTTTTACTTTTTTTTATCAAATGACTGGTAATTTAACGTGCTAAATATATTTATTTAAACAAGTTTCACAGATTCTGAGAAAATTGACATTTTTGATCTGTGTTTTTTAATAAAAAATATATATGACTGAATATTTAACCACTTTTGTGGTGGTTTATAAAATACCATTGGACATTGTGGTTAAGGAGACACTGCTATTCTGTCTATTATTGTAGTTACGCATAACTTGTGTCAGTATGGACAAACATAATATGCCAACAATAAATTTAGAATTCAAATTCCTCTTTTCAATTGAATACTTCAGGATCCACTTCAAAAGACAGATAGAGCTGTTGCTCCTGCATACCATTGGACAAAGGGGATCAATCTTATCTTCAGATATGCAATCAGAAATGCAAGTAGTATAGTGTGAAAGTGAAAGTAATGAAGGTCAAGTTCATAACCAACACTTTCACATTCATTCACCGGCATATTTTGGTCGTGCTGGCAAATTTGGCCTTAGTGCACTCTTTTTCCCCTGGACTCCTCTTTTAAATATACACTGGTGTCTGTTTCAAAAGAAATGGCTGGTGCATGTGTGGCCAAGCCACTGCTTTTCTCCTGGGACATGAGAGTGGGGTCTGTTATACCACCCTTAAACATAAAAAGTGTTTTAGTTGAAGCAACAATGACTTTTGGTTGGCATACCTGTTCCATGGGATCCCTCTCTGGTGGCTTTACTGAACAGCCAATGTCATAGGTAAAAAGGCATGTAGTTCTGCCTGCTTTCAACTTTTACCAACAACTAGAAACGATTTCATCCTGTGAGATATTTTGAGTTATTTTCAATTTACAACCCAATATTTGTTGGCATACATAATTTTAAAGGTATTTCATGTCAGGGCTGCATTTTGCTCACTCTGTTCAGTTGTGGGATAATGGACTAAGTTACGAGGGAATAAATCGTATCCACAAACTCATTGCGTTCATCCCCCTCGTTAAAATAGGCTATAATCGATCTTGCATGTACACATTTATTTATTCAACTCTGGTTGCCAGGAGAAGTATAATTTAACAGTAGCATAGGCCTACTGAGATTTGTTTGAAAATGAATTCGTGAACGAGTGATGTTCACATTTTCACAGTAGGCTATAATCTTTAAAGCGGAATGTAACGTATGATGTTCGTTATAATAATTCTAACAATAAAAATATGTATGATTTCCTTTGAAAATTAGACCTTAATTGAGTTGAACCATTCGACCACATGCGAAAAGCAATATATCAACCAGCCCCTACAGAATTTGTGAAAGACTGGTAATAGGGGTGTTTACAGAATATTGTCACCCATATTGCATATCGTTAGTTATTTGGTAGTTTTTCCCAAAAACCTCTTACATATTTTATTATTATTATTTTTTACTGGTAAGTATTGTACAATGACGTATTGTCACACTAGGCCAAATTGCTTTACCATAACATGATCCGTCGGGCCTTGTCCCCCTTTTTATTCACAGAAATGGTTCTGTCTAAGGGTTACAGGAAGTTGTAGCAGCTGCCATGTTTGCCTGCTTTGTTGTAGCTTGGTCTCTTCTAGGTTTCCTGCAGATTTTTTGTAAGTGTTGCAATGGAACCGAGCTGGAGTACTTTTCTGTTTCAAGTAAGTTAACTTTGATATAGCAGAACTAATTCTATAGATTAACTTTCTTAAGGGCAGGTAAAACATCTGCAATGTATCTGTTTTTAAATGTGACATTTTGAGTAGAGTCGTTCAAGCAAAACAATGGTACATCATCAGTCCAAGCTTCCAGCTGTGAGACTTGCGACGTTAGCTAGCTAGGGCATGACGCTCTTAGAAAATAAATCAATTCTCTTCTCTCATCGCGGTTTTTAGCTTGTTTCAATGTTTAGAGTAAATAAATTAAAGTAAATTCTGCCACTGATACTAGCTTTAAATATCTTGGTTATTGTCTTTCAGATTATTTTTGTTGGTTTGGTAACGTTAGATACAAATAAATAACAAAACATGCAGTATCATACGAGGCTTTTCCCCCATCAAACTCGCTACTACTACCGACTTAACGTTAGCTAGTTAACGTCACAATAAGTAAAACAGACTTATTTCTCTTACACTGACGAACTGTCAAGGTATGCCTTAGTTAAGGCATAAACGGTTTTCGCTTTGGTGAAAATGTTAATACTTTGTCCTCTGAAATGTTAGCTATCTGTACTAGGTCGGCTAGATCTCTAATTACTAAAATAATCTCATAGCCACTTCCTATAGAGAAGCCCTCTGGGATCAACTTTATGTAGGCTAACCGATATAGCTACAATGTATCAATAATGTACTATATCAACATAGCTATTTTGTTGCTATGTTAACGTTGCTAGCTTGAACTTTTTTCTTCCCTCCTTATTCAAGCGCCACAACTTGGCTAACTACTCTTAGCCAACGTTAGCTCGTACATGCAACTAATGGCTACTTACTGTTAACGATAACTGCATAACTGTGACCATCGGCGTCGGTGGTAGAGAGGAATGCCAGCTATGCAAGCAAACCCAGTGATTTAGCGATTCGTATTTCCCCCCCTGTTACACATTAACAACGAGCATTACACTTTGGCAAGCAATATAGCTAGCTACCTATCTAATGAAATTGATTAATCTGAAACACTACCAGTCGAGCGATAGCTAGGGTAAGTAGTTAAGTGACCCGTGCTGGAACTTGGCCGTGATCAATTTATCTACCAACTAATCTAGTCCAATTCAAGCTAATGTAGGCTAACCTGACATACTTTGTTCAAAACTAGACTATCAAAATATGACTAGCTGATAGGTGTGTATTTGAGTCTTTAGGACTAACAGAACGATGTTTGTAGCAGCAGATCTTGCAGATGGCAAAGCTCAAAATTATGATAATGCCTACAAGGCTCACCAATAGAAATGGATCAGTTTAGCTGTGTCTGCCAGCCCAGCAGCAAGTCATCAGGAGTTGAAACCGGAGCAGCCTGATCATCTCCCCACGCTTCAAGTAGCACATTGCTCCATCAAAGAAAGTATTATTTCTTTAACGTATGGCAAAGCGTAAAAATACTAGTTTTTCTCCCCCTTCTTTAATACATTGTCTGTATAAATATTTACCGTCACTGTTAATTTTAACTGTAATCTCATTTTTGTGTTAGGGCTGAGATTGGAGCTAGAGGGAATAAATAGGCAGCCAGGAAGGGCCATGTGTGAAGTTGTTTTAGGGCTTAGTTTATCTGTTCACAATGTGACATTAAGTTTACAAAACTTTATGGTATATTGATGTAGGTATGCAGTCATTAGTAAATGTTGACAAGTAACATTTACCAGAATTACATTTTGTAAAAAAAAATGCCTATTTGTTGCCGTCTCCTTAACTGCCGGCTGTGCTCCAAATCATTTGTGATTCAGGGAACCCCCTGAGTGATATGAAAGGCCACCTTATGTTTCATTGAACTTGGACTCAACAGTAAGAATCTCATAACGCATCTATGTTTTGAAAAGGTTGAAGGGCTGCTGGAAAGCAAAAAGCTTAGCAGAAAGTAATTTATAGGATTTTGTTGATCTTTTATTTTCCCCACCTCTTCTTTAACCTAGCACTGCATCAATGCCATCTGTGTACATATGTTCCTGACAGAAAATCCTGGCAGCATGCAGCCATACAAGTCACAAAAAATACTACCTTTCCACTGGAGAGCCCTCACTCATTGATAAGAAAGATGTCTGGCAGGTTAGCATAGTAATGATTGGTAATGGACATATTCACACTCTGGAGGGTGAATACGGCCACATTTTATTTAGATGATTTATTCTAGCTGCACTATATGTTGTGACATTCTTCCCGTTATTGATTAAACTAGGCTTTATGATACATTTAGTAACTAGTCATTCGTTCCCTTTGGATTGTGGTTGACATTCAGGGGTCTACTGCTAAAAGAAGACCATTGATTTTCCTCTGGTAAACATAAGCATGTATGATGCAGCTCAAAGAACTTTTTATTTATTTCCAATCGGTTACTTAGAGGTTTCAATAAGCTGAGAAACAGATTATTTTTCACGTAGGCCTGTTTGCATTTGTTTGATTTGCAACAACTCATTTGAGTTGAGTTGTTTTATGCCTTTTCAGAGTATTTCCACACTTTTCCCTGATTCCATTTTGATGTATTTATGTTGGAGTGACCCCAGCCTTCGGAGTGCATTTGGATCAAAATGGTCAGAGCCCCATGAAGGCACAGCAGGCTGCAGGCCCCTTGCACCTCTGTCTTGGGGCCAGGGTGTCTGCTCTGTGTGGCTGGTTTTGCTGTGTACAGCCTTTTACAAAAGAGAGTGCTGGCTGCTGGGCTCCCACCTCCCCCCTCCCCCTCCCTCCTTTGTTGGCCAGCGGCCTGGGATAGCAGCAGTGGTGACGATGATGACTAATCCTGGAAGGTAGCAGGGCTAGCCGAATGTGAGCAGGTGCAAAGACAATAGGGGCGGGTGGGCGCGGTGGCGTGCTCTCAGAGTTCCCAGGTCCCCCTGGATCGGCGCGAGTTGTGGCTCGTCTGGCTGAGTTGTGTGTAGAGCCGAAGCGCCCGGTCTCCATGAATAGGGGAGCCAAATCGGCGAAGATGCACACACAAAGACCTCCTGTTGGGCCCTAAGTGCATCACTGGCTGGATTTGTGTCTCCAACAATAGGGCAGATGAAATAAGGAGTAGAATGCTGGATTCATTTTTCTATCCCCCCTTCCTTCAACATTGCTTACAACTCTGCTCTTGGCTGGCCCTGTTGGATGGATGGCTGAATCTGAAAGGCATGGGGTCAGGTATTTAACCTTGTTCTTCCGTGCCTGCGAAAGTGACGATTTTCTGACCGTTTCTCACTTAGATTTCTGAAATCAAAAAAGCCTGCGTGATAAAAAAATAAAAATAAAATAAGTGTTCCAAATTTTCAGGAATTTGCATGATCGATGAGTCGCTCACATTAATAAACAATCTATTCATTGTTTACAAAAAAAGTAAAATTTACAGCATAATTTTACGCCATTTTCCCTTCAAAGCTTTATTTAAACATTTGCAAAAATGTTAATGTCGCACAACTTGAAAACAACATTTAGAGGTATGTCCTCTCAAAGTGCTGAGGTTTATAATGCTAGCAGCAACTTAAAACATATGTTCCTTTTTGGAATGAAAAAGGATCGTCATAACCTGTGAATCAGGGGTGAGTTGTGTGCGCAGCTTGTTTACGATAAGGCTAGCTGCTGAAAATACCAATTCTGATGGAGCCGATGTCGCCGGTATTCATAGTAACGTCAAATGACTCGTTGAGTTAGTCAGAACAGTGTTTAGAGGTGGCAATGCACTTTTTATCGTTTCTGCATGTTATATTTTCTCACACTGGACTTTGTTTAACTCTTTTCATTGTTGAGCATCTCATCCTTATCGGTTCAAAGTTAACATTGTGCATGGGGCTCAATTTAATCGTGCACTGTAAATTTCAACCAAAAGAAGAGACTGCAAGTTGATCAATTTAATCGTTTCATTTGAAACCCTTAATCGATCAAGTTCTTAATGAAGATTAATCTATCCTCGATTAATCATTAACAACCCTAACACAAACCGCTTATCCTGGTAGCGTACTATTCTGCTTTCATCTTTAGCCTGGTTTATACTTCTGCGAAAAAGCACGTAAACATCACTGCGTAGCATCACAGAGAGGGGGGTTTCTGGGAAAGCGTAGCTCACCGAGTTTCGCCGACATGTTGACAGGGAGTCCTCCCAAATCCTAACAGCACGTCGAGCAAAACATCTTCTCAGTGCGTCAAATTGCTGATTGGTTAAGCAGTAGGAAGCAAGTAGAGATTCGGTAATATTTTGGCTGTTTCCAAAATGAATGAAAACGCATATGTGAATGTATTGTCCAGCTCGTGGGCAGCACGGTGGCTCAGTGGTTAGCACTGGTGCCTCACAGCAAGAAGGTCCTGGGTTCAAACCCCACCTGACCCAATGGCCTTTCTGTGTGGAGTTTGCATGTTATCCCCGTGTTTGTGTGGGCTTCCTCCGGGTACTCCGGTTTCCTCCCACCATCAAAAAACATGCTCCATTCTTCTACCAGTGCTGCCCTGACCATTCACTGCCAATTCACCTGGAGTCGGTCTGTGTGTCCTATGTCCTAAGCAAGTCTGTCGTAATATGTTGGGTGAGCAAGTCTGGTGCAAATTTGCTGCCATGGTATCACTCAGACTGAGTGTTGTGTTTGTCTTTGTTCGTTCTGTGTAATTAATTGGCAACCAATTTGTGTGAAGCGTTTTGAGCCTAGAGAAAAGCGCTAAAAACTAAATAAAATGAATTATTATCATTAGCACATTGGTCAGCTCTGCTTGTTTTAAACGTGCTCTACAAACTTGATTTGATTTGATATAAGAAAGTATGAAAAGGGGTGAGCAACCTTCGGCCTCTTTGTTTATTCTTTCGCGGGACATGAACGGGAGTTTCCATGTCTCTGCTTCTTCTACAGTTTTCTGTACATTCTGTATTACTGAATGCGACATTGCCACCTACTGGGCCAGTTAAAATTATGTTGAAGTATGTAGGCAAGTGCCAAATTAACGTTTACGTTCTTTAACGCGCTCACGCAGAAGTATAAAAAAGTTCTGATCGGTGGGCATGACTGTCACACGAAGACAGCATGCATTTGCATTTGGTTAGATGAGCTATCTTAAATCAAAGCCTTTGCAATTCACAATGTTTCAAATCGCAATTTCAATTTAAAATAGATTAATCGTTCAACCCTACTTGCCACTATGGTTATTCCAATGGTTGATTAGACCAGACATGACCAGTGTGTGTCTCTGAGTGCCTTTCCAACCACCACTATATAGTTTTTTTAATATTAACTTTCAGTAGGCTCAAAAAGGGCTTAGTATCGTCTAGGGATGGGCATTTTAAGTGATTTCAATATTCGAGTACTCGCATTAAATTATCGTAAAAATTGTAATGTGAGAACAAGATCTGAAAGGAACACCCTAGTAAAAATGCGGTAGTGGTGGTGAAGGTTAGCCTACCATTCCACGCTGCACAGACTGTATAGATTAGCATACAAATAGGCCAACGACAGACAACCAGTGCAATTTGAAATAAAAGTATTGAACAACCAGGCTTTGCAATTACCTTAAACTATACATTTTGTTAAAATATTTTGTAATGCTATTAAAATGTCAACAATTTACGTAATTTTGCGCAGCAGCGCAATAAACTCTAGACTTGACTATAGAGAGCCTAAGTCCTCCCCTTCCGGTTGACCACCATGGGCCCTTATTTCGGAAAAAAATATGTATGGTAGTCAACGGCGAGAGAACATATCTTTTGATCCCGTTTCTTTTGATCCCGTTTGAATTGTGCCATGAATTACAAATATGATGTTTGTCAATGTAAAAGATTCTTTTGCACATCAAAAAAGTTGCAGTATGATAAGGTTGTTGTCACGGAGAGTAAAAGATTGAAACTTTGTTTTTTTACTTTCTAGCTTTACAGCTGATCAACTAAGCGTGTTATGAACACTCAGCAGTCAATAAACTAGTACTGCACCATCGCCGGCTGAGCTGCAAAAAGATGCTCTTATGCTAATCTTTCATTCTCAATGTTTCAATCTGCTATGTTGCTGTACTGACAATCTGTAGCTGGCTTGTCGCGAAGACGTCACCTGACTCTTGACGCTTCAAGTAACTTAAGTCATCATAACTGCCTCCCTGATAGGCCATTGAGGTAATACATTTGCATATCCCTGCAAGCTCTTCGATGTAATACTAACAATAATACAATTTAACAATACAATTTATTTGCATTCTAATTTATGTTGCAAAGAACGATCTCGACTACAATGCTTGATACACGTACGTAATAAAAGATTTAAGGCACTTTTTTTTTTTTGCAACCAGGTTCCAAAATTAACACGCGTCACTTGCCACAGACGGGTAGATTTTCTGTTTGGCAAGTAAATCTAGGAAGGCTACTCGCCACTCTTGCGGGTAAATGTTTGTACCAAACTAGTAGCTATAAAATTTTTTTTAAAAAGTCGCAAAAAAAGAAAGAGGAAAGTCTTTACTTCGTTTTGGTGTAATTTGCGCTTGCCCACTGCATCCTTCCATAATTCAACCTACTGTGAACTCTGAACAATCACTTGCCACCGGTCTGCTACTAGCTAGCGGCTAATTCGGCGAAAATTACCGTATTCCAATTCCAAATTCCACTTGTATAACGTTGACATTAGGGCTCTGTGACTACGTGTTTAAAGCTACCAGCGACGTTATCATTTTGCCGACGACTAAGTTCTTTGCGATTATAACAAAGTTGAACGTTTACGGTTAGGCCCTAATGGTTATCCTTTCTTTATGCTAACATAATATTAGCAATGCCAATACTGCCGTAGCCGCGACGTAATTAAACAATGTGCTTTTGGATTTGTTTTGGTACATGAGACCAATTTATGAATGGTTATGTGGTTGAGGAGGGGGCAAATGCCAAGCTCACTGAAAACAACAGAAGCTGAATTCAAGCTACTTCATGACAGTTTGTCTTTGAACTGTAGCTGACTGGTTCATGTGAAATAAATGTATAAACATCATATCTAAGACCCATCAAACAGCAGTGACAGTAGGAGTTGTAAGATGCTGACTACAGTAGAAATTATAGTAAAAGTAGGCTATTATATCTGAAATTGATAAATTGTTGACATTTATAGAATAATATGAGTGATTTGTTTTTTGCTCTTTCCTCAGGCTCTTGTTTAAGTTTGTATGCAACATAATACCTTAACTCAACGCAATGTAGACCTACTGAAACTAATGTATATGTGACACAAAAATTACATTTATTGTTTTGGCCGGTAAAAATGATTGGCTCGTGTATTTTTTCATCTACCAGTCCCATTGGCCAGTGAGTCAAAAAGTTAATTTCAAACACTGTTTGCAACCGTGACTCTGAACATCATACTCATTAACCACAACCCCTT
>JAVQIZ010232745.1:0-12235 GCA_036023535.2 Galaxias brevipinnis | reverse complement strand
TATATATAAAGGGATTTTCATTAAATTGAAAATTTGTAGTTTTTGTTCCTTTTGTGTCTGTAAAATTTACACCATACTGTGCAGTCGTAATGTGTGTTTTCTCATTATTGGTTTTCGGAGCTATGACCAGAGAGAGCTGTCTCTTCCTAGTTATGAGCAATTCTCGCTCTCTGTCCACACTAATTGGCTAAAAGATTGTGCTCAATGTACATGTGTGTTAGTGTATGTTTCTGAGTTGGTCTGTGTGTGTGTGTGTGTGTGTGTGTGTGTCTGTGTGTGTGTGTGTGTGTGTGTGCATGGGCAGGTGTGTCCAGCATAATTATTCAACAGGTTTATCTTGTGCCACAGCCAAAGCCTCGAGAACATATTGGCTTGATGGCCCTTTAAAAAGATAGGGAAAAAATGGGGTTACAAATGATCAATTGTAAAGTGGAATGTCATCAGTAAAAAAAAAAGCTTTCTTAGTCAATTGCTGTTCAAGGGATTTGAAGGAAGTTGTGTGGTGTGTGGGGGTGTGTGGGGGCGGAAAACTATACCCACAAAGATTTTGTCCAATTAGTATTAATGACTTGAGAGTAAAGGCACGTTGAAGCCCTTTCCGTTGTTCAGTATTAGTGCTTTAACCCAAGTTGTGCTTTTCATGTCAGATCTTCCAGTGTTTTTCCTTATACATGTTTTATGCATGACCCTCCCCTCCACCTAGCTTGAGATTGATTCATGAAGATCCTTACAGCTCCCATCAGAGAGTCCTCCCAGTCTTGCATCCCTCTTAGATTTCCTTGGTGCGTGGCACTGCCCTCTGATCTAGGCTGGCAGCATTCTGTGTGTTTCCCCTTTGTCTGTGTGCTGTTGTAGCAGACAAAAGAAGCAGTGACGAGATGAGATCAGTAGGTTTTGAGATGGGGGATGAGCAGAGAGAGGAAGAGAAGTCAGCCACTCTGGTAGTCCTTTTGGACAGACAAACGTAAGTTTGTGCGTTTTGTTGTTATAGACCCCTATGTTGTTGGTGATCGTGTCTTTTGTTTTGAACATACAATAATACCTTCAATAACGCACAACCTTAAAACAAAAGAAAAGAACAAAAAATGTGTTGGACCATTACTGCCTTGTCCATTCAAGTTCTGTTTAAAACAATTCCAGGTAGGTGGGCTTAATTTTCCCCAACACATTATTTACTGAACTAGGTTAGCCAATTATAATAAAAGTTACTCCAGTGCCTTATGAGTTTGCTTGGCTCTCCGCTGGGTTTCATTATCAGTGAGAGTCCTGTGCTGACAGAATGCAAATGGTAAAAACTCAAAGGTCTACAAATACTGCAGACTGAGTGCTAATATGCTGCCTGCCATTTGCATTTGAGAGGAGACAGCAAAATAGCCTTTTATGCCCATTCACAAGAGACAATATAGGGAAGGTGGTGGAGATGGTGGACTTCTTAAATGAACGTTGCATGTCATTAATGTGTTGGCGGTCTCAGAAATTTAAATTGCCTATTGATGAATGCTGTAAGACTTTTGTCCTATCCATAATATCCACAATAAATGTTCCCTTCAGCTGTTTGATTTTGGCCTCGCTTCCTCAATGTGTGCTGCAGCTAAATGTAATATCGAATTAAATTCCCCCTTCACCGATGCTAACACACGTTTGTCTAAACATACTCTCACACACTGACAGACACACACACACACACACACACACACACACACACACACACACTGCTCACATTGATCACAGCCAAGGGGAGATGTGTACTTCTATCCTTTCAGTGGAAACTGTAGAGTCTAATGTCTCTAACGTCACTGTCAGCCCCAGGTGTCAACGCAGACAGCTGAGAAGTGCAGTCTTTTATTTCTCCATGGTCCTCTGTCACCCAGCGGAGCTGCTCCCGCTTCCTCTCTCTCTCTCTCTCTCTCTCTCTCTCTCTCGCTCTGCCACTTGGCCTTCATCCTCTCTCTTTCTCTCGCCTCCTCTCTCTTTCCGTCTTTCATCCTATCTTTATCCTTCTCTCCGTCTCTCTGCTCGCACTATGTGATCACAAGTTTCGGTGTTCATGCAAGTGCAACCAGATTGTCTCTCAGCCTCTGACTCCGACCTTCTGCATTCTTATTGGTGCACAGAAGGTATCCATGCCCATCATGGCAGCAAACAAAGAAACGGGTGTCGTCTAGTTAGCAGCCACCTCCCTCTTCTGTGTATTCTGTCAGTCTATTCACCTTCACATTCTCCTATGCCTCTATATTGGCTCACCCTATAGGCACAGGAGATTAATCTGGACCTTGGGGCTGTTTTGTTGAGATAAACACAGGACCCTTATACCCACACACGATGTCACCTGTTAGGGAGATAAGAGATGGTGAGACAGAAAAAAAAGATAATCATGCAAGCAATACCAATCGATATTATAGCACAGAAAAAGATGGTGATAAGTATTGAGTTGCCAGTTAAGAAAAGAAGTCGCTCCAACAGGCTGATTTAGGATGGGATGTAAGAAAAATGTAAGATGATGATGAGATGGAGGCGGGAGGTAGATCTATTGCGTGCCCTAGCAGGTTGGAAAGCCTTGCCTTTGTACAGCATGATCACCAGCACTTGGATATTCTAGTCACATACAAAACAATTAAATGGTGAATTCATGCACCACAGCAAGACTTGAGCAAGTAAGGAGAATAGGTTGCTTCAATCTTCTGTGGAAAAACACAACATGCTGGTCACTGTTCAGAACCTTCATCTACCAATCTAATTCAACAAGGTCTAGAGCAAACGGGCTAAAGGTTAAAGCCTTGTTGCCATTTCCATGTTCCAGGACACTGATCCGACAAGCGCCACCAGCAATTCATCACGCCAGGGTCAGAGCCCTCTCATTTAGACGGACATGGCGTATTTTAAAAAGGCCACATGGATGAAAATCCTTCACTTTTCACTGAACCCTGCTTTTGTCATTGTGTTTGCCTTGACGTAGTTTGAAGTTTGCATCTTTTTGGTTGCTGGTGGCCAACAAAGTGCTGTTTGTTGTTTGGCAACACAACATGAACCCTGTTCAACGTGGTTTAAGAGCAGGGATACACCAGGGCTTTTAGAAGAAAGCTCCCCCTGGCAAGACTAAAAATGGTGTCGGTCAACAGAGTGAGTGTCAAAAGAGCAGTAACCTGTAGATCATTTCATTTTTTGCAACTCAGCTGCATATTTTTTCTCTAATAACCTGACTTGAGGTGGAGGCTTGAACAATGTGTAAATATATGTCTGTGGACCATTTGCTAAACAATAGTCAAGGGCTGGGTTTGCAGATGTGTTTCTGTTTTGTGACGCATGTGCCTTGTGCCTCATGGCTGCATATTGTCTGAGCCGATAACGCACTAAAAACGAGTGGTCCATTAGAACCCATATCACCATAGCAACGTTTTAGAAAAATAACAGACACCTGGTCTTTCTCCAGAATAGCTTGGTTAAATCACAAGTGCACAAAGCATGCAGCTGATATTTTTTTGCCCAGAAGTAAGTCTAGCCTATTTTGCAGCCCACTGGAGTAATTCATTCTTCCTCCATATCAATCCAACCATCCAGGCTTATTTCCATATTGTTAATCGTCTGAAAAGGTAGGGTGTGGAAAGAGAAATTTGTAAAAGGGAGGAACAAAGGAGCTTAAAGTCACGTGTGGTGGGCAGGCAGTGTTTTGAATGATTTTGATTATAAAGTACATTAACCTCAGTCTGAGAAGTAATGAAGTGTGTGGGGCGGAAAGCACAGATTGGCTCAAACAACAAAGCCCAAAGGGTCAAAGCACTAAGACGAGAGCAGGAACCTCACATGGCTTTTTGACGCAGCTGTCTATAGAGCCACTTTTAGCCTGTCAGTCTCTCCTTCACTGTTACATTGTGAGTGCCGTAGCCTTCTAATTTCACCCTGGGGACGTGGTCAACTTATTACTGAGAAACCACAGTCCTGAATGGTGTTCAAAACGAAAATAGAAAATAACATACTATATGTTTTTCTCTCTGATCCAGTTTGAGGACAACTAGCTGCTGTCATTTCATATCTTATTATTAATTATTCAAATTATTAATATTACATTATACAATGTGTAAAACATTCCCTTTGCAGATAGCTCACTTAGATGATCGGCCACCATTTTGCCTTTTACTTGTACCATTACACAGACTGGCAGATGTACACTCACTCACACAGCTACAGCAACTGTAATCGAGGGATACATCCCTCTAAATCTGGAGCTCCTGTTGTTTTGTTGTTGTTTGACCACACAATAGTCTCAGCACACCGTAACACCCGCAATAAATATAACATTAGGTCAGTTTTATTTTAAATGTTTTACTTTTCTCGTTGTTTAACCACATACAAGCCTCAGCAAACCATAGTCCCTAAATTAAGTGCAGTTTTGCAATTGTTGTTTTTAATCACAATTGCATTTAGAAAGTTCTGTGATGAAAAATGCATTTCTTACATACAAGTTACCATAGTCTGAGATCCACTAAGCACTAAATTTGCTTTTTCCAGCTTTGGTTCAGTTTGCTAATGTTTATTTGCTTTGTTCCCCAAACTATTTCACAACTCTGAATCCAGCCACTAGGGTTATTTGGCTATCTGCTGAGACACAGGGTTTACAGTGTACAATTGATGTGAGACGTGGTCTCCAAATCAAACTATTGATTAAGTGAATTTGGGCACCCTGTAATGCTTAAATGTACGTTAGTAGATAGTAGGATGTGAAGGATTGGAGGGCAGTTACTGAGCTGGTATTCGATGGCTTGAAATGAATGTCCCTGCTGAACAGTCTTCTTTACAGACAAAATAAACTCAGTTGAGTCCTTAATAAATAGGATAGATGTGTGTGAAGAACAAGATGAAAACAGGCCCCGAAAAGGCAAAGTCACGTAGCTCTTCTAGCACATTGTCTGTCTTTTGTTCCTTCATTTTGAAAATGTGTGAGTGCATATATAAGTGAACTTCAGTTTTTGGGATCAGGTAAATAATATGTACGTACATTTAACAATATGAAAGATGTGAGGGAAGCAGATATTTGGTCATTCAAATCCATCTATAGTGTACATGTATGATAGTATGGTATTTTTGGTTGATTAAGTGTGATGTTTTAAGCAGTGATAGTAATATGTATAGGAAGGCAATGAGTGACTATTGTTCTTTACGGTGAGTGCCTCTGACCTGAGGTCTTCTAATGCAATTGAGGTTAAGCAGACAGCCATCTACTTTAATCTTTCATCAGACATTTCTACTCAAACTCTCACTGAAGCAATGATCCAAGGGTTAGTAAATAATATGGGACCTGCGTTAGATGCTGTATAATAACAAATAAAATGTATTGAATAGAGTAGGGTGGCTGGGCTCAGCCTTAGGGATAGGGTAAAGAGCTCGGTCATCTGGAGGGAGCTCAGAGTAGAGCCGCTGCTCCTTTGAGCCAGATGAGGTGGTTCGGGCATCTGATTAGGATGCCTCCTTAGTGCCTTCCTTTGTTGGCTTTCCAGGCACGCCCAACTGGTAGGAGACCCCGAGGTAGACCCAGGATTTGCTGGAGAGATTAAATATCTCATCTGGCCTGGGAACGCCTCGGGATCCCCCAGGAGGAGCTGGAAAACGTTGCTGGGGAGAAGGAAGTCTGGACTACCCTGCTTAGCCTGCTGCCACCGCGACCCGGCAGTGAAAAATGGATGGATGAAAAGGGATACAGCCTTTTTGGCAGTATTTTCCTTATTTAATTTGGTAATGGAGTTCTCAATAGTTCAATATAGCCAATGCACTACTGTAACTGTGTGTGTGTCTTTGAGAAAGTTTAATGTATTTGTTTATGTAGCTTTTAATGATTAGATTCCTTAGCTATTACTTTGTAGACCAGTTTAAATGTAGGCATGAAATTACTGTAAAGGGTCCAACAGGGAATGTTAAACTCAATGCTCCTTTTCACAGCTACACATTTCTTAAGGCATTTCTTAAGGCAACAAGAAGTCCACATTTTTATTTTATTTGTGGAGAAGGACATTTAAAACGTCAGTGACAGTCCCAAGCGTCTCACAGCCAGATGTTTTCTGATGCGGATGTATTTTGCTCTGGTATATCATTACACCTTCATAAGCAAGCATTTTATGGCTGTATAGTAGATTTCACTTCTATTTGTGTGATTTACCATCTGGATGCAGCTCCAGTTTTGTTGTATGATAGTTCATGCCAAGCTATTAAAAGCTTTTTGTTTCATCATCACTATGCATTATCAGCTAAATGTTTTCGCAACAATTATACCCTGATTGCCTTGTTACTTTGCCATTACTGTGAAAGGAGAAAGAGAGAGAGAGAGAGAGAGCGAGAGAGAGAGAGAGAGAGAGAGAGAGAGGGAGAGAGAGACAGACAGAGAGAGAGATAGAGATAGAGAGAGAGAGAGAGAGAGAGAGAGAGAGAGAGTTGGGTAGAGAATAATTCACTAATAAAAATATGTTATGGCCTATCCATTTGTGCAAGAAGTGACGAGAAATAGCAAGGATAATACATGAAGGCTTCTTGCTCTGTAAAAATGAATATTTGCGACTTTTTTCTTTGTAAATAATGTGTATTAGTGCTCCTTTTTCGAACGGATTTCAAGGAGCAAAAATCCATCATGATCAGTTGAAGATAAAGGATACCTCCCTGACCATCATTCTTTTTACAGCCTTCTTTAGGTGGCTGTTTGGCCAGTTCCAATTTCTCTGTCCATCGAGTGGCATGCTGAGCCGAATGTCTCCCCCTCTAACATAGTCTGCGCAAAAACACCTAATGATTTATTGTACCTGCATACATACTATCCATTTGCTTTCTGCTAGTTAGAACTGTTGTTGCTGTCTGTCTGTTATGCTATTTCTGTCTAATTGTTTATTTTTGTCATGTTATCAATGTTGATGCTGTGAAGCGACTTTGGGTGTTGGAAAAGCGCTATATAAATAAAATGCATTATTATTACTATTATTAAGTGATAGAGAGTAAAGAGCTTACCTCACTTTACAGTCAATCTGTAACAAATTCCACTTTTATTCAAGCAGTTTTGTGTGTGTGTTAGCTTTTCTCTTTTGTTTAACCAGAAGTCATTTGATCCACCATCTGATAATTCGATTGAGGAATACATTATTAGATTTTATCCAGCTGGCCAGACAGATGCAAGCAACTCACATATTTTACAGTAAAGAAACAATTGTGAAGAAAATGTTTTATAGTCAAAAGAGGAAAATCTAAAAAACAAGACAAAAAAATAAAAACGGTTTTGCGTGTGATACTCGAAAAGATCCATAATTTTTTTTTCAAAGTTTGTGAAAGGCGGTTTAGGTAATGTTGAGCTATTGCTCACAAAGAGTTAAATTTCTTGCATTATTACGAAGCATTTAGCAAAGGAGTAATTTTTTTACTAACTTGGATCAACAGCTGTCCATTTAACTATATGTGTGTAGCTGTGTGTCTGTGCATTTCCGTGTTTTAGTGTAGTGAAATTGAGTGTGTTGTGACCTTTACACCTCCAGAATCTTATAGGTCTCAAAACCTCATATTTTAGGATATATATTCTGTCAATGGTGATTAAAGCAGCACATAGCATGTGAAACCCTTCCCTCCAAATTTATCCTATCATCTCTCTTTCTCACATGCCTTCTCGTCACTCTAGTGATTTTCTGCAAGTGTTGGATTGAAAAAGGTTAATCCTTCTCGTAAAGAAGGCCTGCTTTTTTCATTACATATATTACACAGTAACCCAGACACCAGCACTGCCATGAGTGACAATGGCTTAATGCCTTTTATAAACATTATGATAACTTCTGCTGTTGGAAAAACAGAATGAGGCCTTTGTGTTTCTGCTTTTTTACTCTGAATTACTGAATCCTCCAACCACTTTTATGTTTTAACAACGTAAGTGAGTAATTATTCAGACATAGTTGGGGCTTCTAAGAAGCTCAATATCAGTTTCACAGTCTAGAGATAGATTTAGTCTGGATATAATTAGCTCAAAGACTCCAGGCAGTGCGATGGCAGGTGAAAATTAAGGCTTTTGAAAATGAAGGCCTGTCATGTGTGAAACCACTGAAAAAAATGGTGGAGAGAGAGGGAGAACAGAAAAATCAGATTGACAAAAAATTATGAAACAACAAAATGGAGATACATGAACGATTGAAAGAATGCAAGAAAGTTGCAGAGAGAACGACCGTGGGGCTGTTCTATCATGAGTGTCGCCAGACCCGGAGATTTAATTAAAGAGGAATTACATTAATAAGCCATGCCTCACTCGACCACCGCAGGATGTAATTACATTAAGATTTTGTTTGTAAATACCACCAGATTGCACATCTGTTAAAGAGGGCACACAGATGCAGGTCAACTCAACAGTTATTAAACACTCACTAAACACTCACTGATTCTGAATGGTGCATAGCTGTAGCTCAGTAAAATTAACAGCCATCGGACTTTTAATGAATATTTGATGACTATAGTCAAAGGCTATGACAGGCTCCATCAGACCTAAATATTTACACATTTAATTACATTTGTTAGATCAGTGAAATTCATTATTGAGATTGAGAAGAAAATGTATGTTTGAAAACGAAGTCCCCATCAGTCAAAGGGGGAGAGTTGTTACTATGGCTCTTACGCAATCTCTGTTAATCATCCGACTCAGATTATCTAAGCCTGGATTGACCTCAGTGGCCAATGACCTCATCACCCAATTGAATAATTCTGAAAACTTGTACTCCTGCTTAATACGAGGAAGAGGACTATTTGAACCTGTGTAGAAGGGCTCATTCTACATCTCTGGAAGCCTCTGCATGACGACTCAGACACTGCCCAGACATTTACAAGCATTGGTTATGAGGCGACAGTAAGATTGATCTCCTCTAGGCATGAGGGCAATATAAATTGGTCATTTACTTTAAGTATTCCAAAGTATTGGCTAAGCCCAACCCACTCTTTTACAAGACCTCTGTCAACAATTGTAATATTGACAAAGCCACAGCAGAAGTGTTTGCTTAAATTCTGCGCAAACTATTTGCTCGACAAGTAATATGTCAAATCGAAATTAACACGTCCCTCTTTTGTCGCAAAAGTTATAAAACAAATGCTTGCAAAAGCATCAAAGTTGCACATGTATTTCACTCTAACAAAGTGGCATCAGAAAAAAAAAAATCATGCACTGTCTTTACTTTGTATCCATTGGCCTTCTTATCTATCATGAAGACCCAGCAAATGAAAGGCTTCGCAGTACTGTGGGGCTGCTGTGAAGATGTGTTGCCAGTTGGATAGTATTCCCTCATGGAAGAGAATGCTCCTAACAGCTTTGTATCATTTTCATCGGTATTCCTGCAGTGTACGCCAATCATTGACACATCCCCAGACAAAGATGCAGCACACACCTGCTCCTGCCTCTCCCTGCCATGTTTGATTGCTCAAAGAGGAGCTCATCCTTTGAGATAATCATCTAATCAGGCAGCAGCACACTAGGATTTCATTTCCAATCAGTTAACCCTTAACTCAAAGGAAATGTGACATGGTAAATTCTGTTGTAGCCTAGGGTGAACTGTGTTTATTATAATTTTTTTACTGTGCTATCATACTACAATAAACAGTGTGACTGAATGGAGGTTCAAGAGCAGGGTTAAGGTCTTACTCTGCTTTCTGTGTCTGTGACGGAGCTCTAAAACACAGCGTGGACGTCATAGTGCAAGGCTCTTTAGATAGCAGCAATTTTAATGGTCAAGAAGTGAACATTTCTTCCTGTCTGTACTCAGTAACTATATAGGTAGTGGTTTGAGGCTCCTACAGTACTTGAACATTTCAATAGTAAGTCAGAGAGTTGGGATGAAATCGAATAGCGTTCCATCTCAGAATTGAGAAAGAAAGGGATAAACAACAGTAAAATATATTCACAAACACACCTACACTTAAGTCAGTTTCAAATAATTCAGCTGTTCTTGATGTTAGACCACATATACAGTATATGTACAACTTTTATGTAAATGTATAAAGTATGACAAGTTGCCTTGTCGTCAGCCTTGGACAGTACATTTATTCACAATTAATCAAAAAAAAGTGAGGGAACAAGGAAGGAAGAATGAAATACATGTTTAAGTCAAATATAATTACTAAAGTCTGTTAGTGTGTGTAAATACAAACTTTTAAAAGTATTGAATGGCAAAAAATGTCATGACCCTAGATAAAACAGCCACATAATTTCTCCTCATTAACTTCCAGAGAAAGCACATTCATTGCACACTGAGTTGGGTGACAAAGGCCAGCCATTAAATCCTCTTGGTATGATGCACCAGGCAGCTGGCTGGTAGGCTAATATGAAACTATTAACTCAAACATCTTTACTGCCAGCTACGAGTCATTAGCTTCACTTAGGAATGCCTGTGATTTATATGACCAGACCAAATGGAGGCGATTTGTCCTCTAGTTTATCTGGATGTTGAGTACCAGCATTTAGAGAATCTGTCTACAGGGGAAATGCTGTATGGTTATTGTAATAAATTGTAGAGGAAACCTTTTGTCCGGGACAAAGGAATGTGACATAGTTAAGATCTGGTTAAGTTTAACAACAATGCTTAATTCACCGTGACATGTTTTTTTCTATTTTAATCACAAACACATAAACACATTTGATAAGTGCTTATAAGATAGACTTTGCAGAACACACTTGTGAAGGATATCGTTGTGCCACCCAAGGACAAAGAGAAGGAGACCCAACTTGACTGTTATCACTCTCTCACAATGGGAATGCACACACACATAAAAGAAGCTCACAATTCAGTTGATAACAGGTTGAACATGGGGCAGAACTTGATTAGTGCACAAGCTGTTATGAGATGGTTTTCACGTTAAAACTTTGAGTACTGTATGGGTGGATTGTTGAGGAGAGGGCAAAAATGCAAAATGTGTCACAAGATAATTAAATATTATTCAGCTGTTCATGAACAACAACACATTTTCATGTGGTACTCATGCCATCCTTTTAAATAAAAGCTATACAATATTCATATTTTGTAGCATTTATTGGACCCTTCAGATAAGCTGTATTTTCATACACATTTCTACAGGGGGACCTTGTTGGAAATATGCTTCTGTTCAGTTATTGTGCACATGATTTTTCAAAGCATACTATAAAAAAGACAATAGGGCATTAGAACAGCACAATGTAATCACAGTTGAATAATTAATGATAAGGATGATTACTGTATTACTACTTCCAAATAACTCATCGGGAAGGGAATAGCATGCGCATCATACATGTTTTAAAAGCCTAGAAAAGTGCAGTAATAAATTAGTACATTTACAAGATTCATATTTGGTGTTTTTCCCCTTTTTCTTTTGCTCTTCAATCTTTCTAATTACATATTGCATTTTTCAACGGACCGTATATGACTCAACAGGTGTATGCTGTTTTAAATTTTCTGCCTCTAACACTTGTCTGTCACAATGTAAAATTAGTGTAGAGCCTAGCCATGCTCAAGCCTTATTTCAGTAACCCACTTTGATCAAACGCTCTTGCTGACACAATATATCTTGGATCTGATGTGACCTTTTGGCTCCGTTTGGACCGTATGTGCTTTGAGTTCCTTCTTTCCGCACTAGATAAATAAGATAAGTGTGCGATTTGCCTCATTACTTGATGGATTTTTTTACTATTTTGGATGTTGAACCTTATTTCCATGTCTTCCTCCCTTGTCTCGACTTGTCCAGACGGGGATAGCTTAGGGAACATTCTAGCTCAAGAACCCTTAGCTAAGAGATAACCAGAGGCGTCGTGCCCATTCAAACAGTGCCCCCTCAATTATTTGAAATCATATCCATATTGGGCCTACGTATACTTGCCAGGGCTCAAACTAGCTGTAGCAATGGTAGCAAAATCTTGCTACCCTACCACTTTGTGTCAGTGCAGAATACAGCTTAGGGGCCGTGTCCATTGAACACATTTTGAACACATTTTTCAACTTCCAGCGCATCTTCACCATTACGTAAAGACACAACTGGCATTTGTTAGGGTTGTGGAAATTCTGAATGTTGTACACGGTGAGACCAGATGATGAGGTTCAATGTAGACGTTTTATTCGGGAAGATACTATACATAGAAAGGGTCACTCCACACAGTTTGACACTGTTCGAATGAAATGACAAACTACCTTGGTGATGAGCATTCCTATATAGTAAGTGGGAGTGCCCTGTTCCCTATTGTAGAGACACACTCATATATTGGGTTTAGGTCAACAGT
>JAVQIZ010232740.1:0-11928 GCA_036023535.2 Galaxias brevipinnis | reverse complement strand
CCTGCAGAGCGTCATTTATCAAAGCCTACAGGAACAGAGTAGGGAAAGATTATCTTCTTTTCAGGTGGTAAGTATCCCTGCAGAGTTGGCATTGAAAGCCTGCAGGAATAGGAATTAGGGACAGGTATAGGGGCATCTCTCAAAAAAAAACAAAAAAAAAACAAAAAAAAAAAAACAAAGTAGGATCTGGCCGTGCCGAGAGCGGATATAGAGGGGGGTGGCTCTGAGACGTCATTGCTCACCGTTAAGCCTTCTGGAGGTGTCGTGGGCTCAAATGAACGAAACATCTGGGATGGAGGGTGCCCACTTGAAAACCCCAATGACATATCTGCTCTCAACCCAAGTCCATTCTAAAAATGTTGTCTTTTGAAGTGCTCATCTTGGAATATGGCATAATGGATATTATAACATCTTATCCTGTGTATATTGAAATGTAGGGTCAGTCCCAATCTCTGCATCTTCTCCATCATGTCGTCAGAAAGAGACAGATGCTCACAGGCCCTTTTACTGAACGTGGCTGAGTATTGGGAAGAGAGGGATCAGACTCCGATGTGCCATTTTCCCTCACGGTTATGAGGCTGCCAGGAGTTGACTCCTCCCTTTGCTCACTGTCGTTTGTTATCACCTCTGACTCCGATTCCTGTTCCTTGACAACTCCTCCCTCCTCAGGTGACGTTTCTGGTCCCTTCTCCTCCGCGCCCTTTTCTTCTCCACCAGTCACCTTCTCATCATTCAAAATCTAATTTTTGGGCTCCTCCCCTTCAATTAAGCCACCAACCACTCTCTGACTTTGTTTGGTGGCTTTTACCTTGTTGGCAAAAGACTGTGGGCAATCTCTGAGGAGATGGTTGGATTCTCCACAAAGGTTGCACTCTCTGCCATTTGCGCACTCAGCAAAGGAGTGTCCTATTTCTCTACATTTGCCGCAAAACATTTTCTGGCAAGCTTCTGCCAGGTGCCCAGGCTCACCACACATGCGGCAGAGCTTGGGCTGTCCCTGCTAGTGGATGTAGCCTCTGTTTTCACCAAGGACTATCATGGATGGCAAATGCTTAAGGCCCTGATAGCCCTGGGGGTCTTCCCATTGCTTAATGGGAATCCTCCAGGAGCAATTCTAGATGCCATCTTCATCTGTCACCTTCATAGCCGGGCCCTTCACAGTGCAATATCTACCCAGCCATACACAAATGTCATCTGCACTTACAGTTTCATTGAACAGCCTGACAATTACTACTTTCAAGGAATTGTCAGTCAATCTCTCCACATCAAACACAGAAAACTGGGCTTTTACAGTCTCAAACTTTTGCCAGAAGTCTTTTAACAGCACAGACGTACGGAAACTTACATCAAATCCTTTGTTAAAAGGAAGAGTCATTACACAATTTAAATCGTTTGGGCTACAACCAAGGGCTTTTCGCATGCATTTCCTTGAGAAGTCCAGCCTCGACATCTCCAAGAGTTTTCCATCTCTCTCTTTGAAGGAAAAACGCACGCTGTTGAGCCTCCTCATGCCGGTACGTGCAGCTGACATGGTGGAGGCACCGACAGCTCAAACCAATAAATACTAAAAACAAACACTACCTAAAAACAGATTTTAAAAATACAATAAAATGAACAAAAATACAATCAATACACAATCTTAGAATTCACTTACCTTAACAAAGCAATGAAAAACAACACAAACAAATATACTCCCAGAGATATTATACCTTGATAACAAGGAAACATTAATATATCCTATAGTCCATAAGAATAAACAGAGTTACTCACCAGGCATGCTGGGAGTTATGGTCAACGCTGCATTATGTTGATTAGTCATGTTTCTTAAAGTACAAAGCTTTCTACCATGCACAGACATCTATAATTCTGGTAATCCAGCTAAGAACGTATAAACCTCTCTTTGTCTGATATGACAAATTTGGTGTTCCAAACTGTACAAATACCTGCTTTGAAATGTTGATTAGACACCTCTTCACAAAATTGTTAGATTTATCTCTATTAGCTATAGATTAATACAGTAACACAAATACTGCTTGCATCTCAGACACCAAAAGCACTTTGTATGTATGAAAATATTATACAACCGCTTGCCACATGTCTATGAAACTTTTTCGATTTATAATCAGACCTATGACCATGTATGAACGAGGTTACTCAACAAGACGTTCTCAGTCATGGTTGCAAGAAGATTCCCGCCCACTGACACTTGAGGGCGGATTCAACACTGTCCACTGCTATGTGGGGAGAGTATCAGGTAAAGAAGAAACTATTAGTGGTGTTAAAAGAAATTGCGTCAAACCAAATATGCATTAACACGCTAATACTTGCTACTACTACTTAATAACTTAGAAAAATACATTTTGGTATAGTGTGAGCTCAATTATGACTGTATAACCAAGCTTAGTTTTGTGTGTAAAGTAGACCATCTGAAGATGATATACAGTGAATTTGAGTTAATTTGGTTTTATGGTTTCATAGGAGTTAGATCAAATCCAACCAATAAACGACTAAACTTGGCTATTTATAAGAAAGGCAGTTTTCAAGGTACATTTTTAAAAACTTTAAATCGTGATGTGAATCATAATTCAAATATTGTATAGAAGTATGATATAAATTGGTCCAATATTGAAGCAGTAAAAAAATCTAAATGTACAGTACTGTTTACAGTAATACATTTTTATGCACTGTGAGCTCAGTTTCTAATGTATTTACACGCTTGGTTTTGTTTTGAAACTAGACCATCTGAGGATAATATACAGCGATTTTGGTGTAATTTGGTTGTACGGTCTTGGAGGAGTTGTTTCACATAGTCCAAGTGTCAAAGTATCAAATCCAACCAAAAAACGACTAAACTCAGATATTTATAAAACATTTAGTTTTCTAGATAGAGTTCTGAAATTTTAAATGCTTCATGACATCGGTCTTTGGATTTTTATCTATTTTTTGAACGTAGATTGTTTTATGAACCAGTGAGACATGACAAAGTGAATGTACAGTAGTGTTAAACAGTAATACATTTTGATGTGCTGTGGACTCAGTTTTTGAGCAATCAACAAGCTATTCAATACAGTAAATGTTGAGAGTTGGAAGATGATATCCTGAAACTTTGATGTGATTTGTATTTATGGTTTTGGACTTATACACTTTGAGTAGACCACCAGTTTCTGAAAAAAACAGAGTGTTGGACTTCAATATTTGTAATGGGTGCCGCATATGAAAGTTTTATCTCACTGCAATGGACAAGTTCTGAAATTTTCAGAGCTGTGACCCTAATGGTCTATTATTTATGATTTTTTTTAACACTTGGAACTTTGAACTGCTTCTATAGCGCCACCAACAGGAACAATGAGACGGCATGGCATGGGTTGTAGTTTTGAGAGGATCTGGACAAATTCTGTGCATTTTTAACCATGGGAAGATATTTGGGGGAATAATAATACTAACGATTACAATAGTTGCCCAGCTGTACCAGCCGGCTACCTAACAAGGCACTAAATAAAAAAGAAGCAAAACAAAATAAAGAAAATATAACACTTAAAATATACAAATGGCACATTCGTTACGATTTAGTCTATCCCATTCAAAACCCCACAGTAGATATTCAAGCTCCACAGTCAGTGGAGCTTAGCACCAGAACACTGCATCTTGGAGGATTGGAGGTGTCCCCTCTTTCTGGGGTTTGGGCTGCTTCAGAGTTGTGACGGCAGCAAGGACACAGAAGAGCAGATCGTTAGAGGAGTCCCGTTTTGGCTCTGGGCTGGTCTGGAGTAGACGCGGCGAGTAACGGGGGGTATTGTTCTGGCCTGGGTCACTTATTAGCTGCCTTCACGGTGGAAGTGCTGTTTGTTTGTTTGGCAGCGAGACCGAAGGTGTGCAGGTGACGGTCCCTTCACTGGCGAGCCGCATAATCCAAATAATGCACAGCTGTCTTTATACTTCAACAGCAAATAAAATTTACATGATAACTTTGAAAGGTAAAGAAAATGGCTTAATGATCAATTTAGCCAATCACTCCATGGCAACCCCCCATTTCTCTGGTTGATGACACTTACTGACCTGACATCTTTTGTGGATGGTTGTTCATCTGCCCTAAGTTTATAAATGCTTTTAAAATGGTAAGATGTTTTGAGTTTTTATTACACAATACCTTTTTAGTACCCCTGACAAATACACCTGGATATTACAAAAATACTAAAACTAATACTGAAACTAATAAAAAGCTGAACTAAAACAAAGCTTTTGGTTTTTTTTTTAAATAGAAGCTAATCTAACTGAGCAAACACACTTTATAAACTAATTAAACTGAACTGAAATGCAATATGTCATATTGTAACAATGTCACTATGTAACAAAATAAAAATAAAAACTACTGAAAAATGCAAAACTATAATAACCTGCAGAGCCAGACACACACACACTGCTGCAGAGCCAGGGACAAACACACACACTGTGCTGCAGAGCTAGGTATACACACAATGCTGTATAGCCAAGTATATACACACACAATGCTGCAGTCATGTATACACACAGACCCTTGTGTCTTTTTAAATGCGATATGAAAGGTTGAATATTGTATGCTCAGTGGTGGGTCATGTAGATTGTGTGTGTCTCCAGGTTCCTATGATAGTAAAGGCTCTTCATAAGCAGCTGAAGGAGAAGAGTGTAAAGACGCGTCAGTGTTGTTTCAACATGCTGACAGAGCTGGTCAACGTCCTGCCAGGAGCCCTAACTCAACACATCCCTGTCCTGGTCCCAGGTAAGACACACACACATACACACACACACACACACACCCCTCTGTCCTGGTCCCAGGTAACGCACATACACCTGTCCTGGTCCCAGGTAACACACACACACCTCTGTCCTGGTCCCAGGTAACACACACACACAAACACCTGTCTTGGTCCCAGGTAACACACACACACCTCTGTCCTGGTCCAAGGTAACACACACACAGCTTCTGGTTCTTGATTGACGTTTGTCAAACCTTTCGGTAACCTTCCTTTATAGGTATAATCTTCTCCCTGAATGATAAGTCCAGCTCTTCCAACCTGAAGATCGACGCTCTGTCCTGTCTGCATGTGATCCTGTGTAACCACCCTGCCACGGCCTTTCACCCCCACATCTCGGCCCTGGTCCCGCCCGTGGTGGCCTGTGTGGGAGACCCCTTCTACAAGATCACCTCTGAAGCCCTGTTGGTCACTCAGCAGCTAGTCAAGGTCATCCGCCCTCTGGACAGTCAGCCCGAGAGCTTTGACGAGTCTCCCTACATCAGCGATCTGTTCAGCTGCACCATCAGACGGCTGAAGGCAGCTGACATCGACCAGGAAGTCAAAGAACGGGCAATTTCCTGTATGGGCCAGATCATCTGTAACCTAGGCGACCGGCTGGCCAGCGGGGAGCTGCCTGGAACGCTGTTGATCTTCCTGGAACGTCTGAGGAACGAGATCACACGCCTAACGACTGTCAAGGTAATGCCATAGGATCGTGCACACACCAGTTCCATAAAGCGAGTTTACCAAATAAGCCAGGCTTCTTTCGGTTAGTCTGACCTATTTTCAGTTGATTCGGTTCCATAAATCAACTTTAAAATAGCTCAAGCTCAGTTACTATAGGTCAACTTATGCTTGGAAATTTAACCTGGTCTGGGACAGGCTAACTGTCAGGCTAAGCCTGAGTTCTTGCATAACCAGAGTTTCTCTAACAATGAGCCGAGGGGAAAGCAATGATTTTAACAATGATATTATTAACCACTATCATTCAACAAAAACGTTTATTTTTTTAATTAAAAATAACAATTAATAAATATAGCTGCAGGCAGCAATGAAAGGCTCTAAGCAACCTGACCCAGTACGACAGAACAGCCCCCACAACAGAAGCAGCCTGACCCAGTACGATAGAACAGCTCCCACAATATTACATTCACGCCAGGCCTCTAGGCCCCAATTCGACGGAATGGCTCCCACAACATTACATTCACGCCAGTCCACCAGTACGACAAAACAGACCCCACAACATTACATTCACGCCAAGCCCCAGTACGACAGAACGGCCCCCACAACATTACATTTACGCCAGGCCCCAGTACGACAAAACGGCCCCCACAACATTACATTCAAGCCAGGTCCCAGTACAACAGAACGGCCCCCACAACATTACATTCACGCCAGGCCCCAGTACGACAAAACGGCCCCCACAACATTACATTCAAGCCTGGCCCCAGTACGACAAAACAGGCCCCACAACATTACATTCACGCCAGGCCCCAGTATGACAGAACAGCCTCCACAACATTACATTCACGCCAGGCCCCAGTACGACAAAATGGCCCCCACAACATTACATTCAAGCCTGGCCCCAGTACGACAAAACAGCCCCCACAACATTACATTGACGCCAGGCCGCAGTATGACAGAACAACCTCCACAACATTACATTCATGCCAGGCCAACAGGCCACCAGGCCCAAGTACGACAGAACGGCCTCCACGACATTACATTTATGCCAGGCCACCAGGCCCCAGTACGATAGAACGGCCCCCACAACACTTCATTCAAGCCAGGCCCCAGTACGACAGAATAGCCCCCACAACATTACATTCACGCCAGGCCACCAGGCCCCAGTATGACAGAATAGCCCCCACAACATCACATTCACTCCAGGCCGCCAAACCCCAGTACGACAGAACAGCCCCCACAACATTACATTCACGCCAGGCCCCAGTACGACAAAACAGGCCCCACAACATTACATTCACGCCAGGCCCCAGTATGACAGAACAGCCCCCAGAACATTACATTCACCCCAAGCCGCCAGGCCACCAGGCCCCAGTACGACAGAACGGTCCCCACAACATTACATTCACAGCAGGCAGCCAGGCCCGACTGGCCATGGGCAGTTTGGGCAAATGCCAGGGCCGGTCCAATTTTTTTTTACAGTTCTTGGCCGGTATACTTCGTTGTTAAATATAACGTCAACAATGATTCAATAATAATTGGCATTCAATAACTTTTTTACTAGATGTGCAATGATAAAGGTGAGGATGTATATAGGCCTATATTTCTTTGGTAATGGGTCGCCATTAAAATGCCAGAACAAAATTTTGGTCCCAGTCCGGTCCTGACTCAGGCGACACACCAAGTTTAATTGAAATATCTCTTTGCATTCAGGAATAACAAGCGTTTAAAGTGAAACGCCACACCAGATTGGACCTTGAGTCAGCTGGAATTCGAACTCCGTAGTCTTACCTATGATATGTACAAAGTTGGGTGACAAGTGTCCATTCGGTTGTGGAGATACACCTTTATTTACTTATGAAGTGAAAGCTGCAGGAAGTTGTCGGGATATGACGTCTGCTGTGTTTGGAAATGTTTGAATTTTTTTTATTATTATTGATGATAATTAATAATTTTATCCACAAATGCTACTTCTGAAGTTTGGTGGGAATTCGAGAAAAGGCCTAGGACTAGTTTGTCATAAGTCCGATTCAAACTAAACCAAAAAGCAATAAACTGAGACAAGTGAGCTCATAGGTGCAAGAGGCAATTTTGTTTCTCTGTGTGAAGCATATTTTGAGAAAATATGGTGACTGTATCTAAAACGAGCACGGAGATATGGCTTATTTAAAATCTCAAGTTTGACGATGTACTGTAGCGCCCCCCCTCCCCCCCCCCCAATGGCCGACAAGGCCTACATTTTTACTGGATGTTGGGGTCCTTCATGACCTTATACAGACCGAGTCTGATGGCTCACAAGCATTTCTAAGGTCTTTGATTTATAGCTCAAAACTCCTCTTCTAGTCTTACAAAGGATGTGTACCAAGTTGGGTGACAATTGTGTGTTTGGTTGACGAGATACGCCTTTACATACTTATGAAGTGAAAGCCGCAGGAAGTGGTCGGGATATGATGTCTGCTGTGTTTGGAAATGTCAAATTTTTTAAAATAATTAAAGATGGGCGCTGTCCTCAGATGCAACCTGTGAAGTTTGGTGGGAATCCGAAAAACGGCCTCCGACTAGTTCTCAAAAGTATGTTATTCATACATTTCAAAATGGCGGACAATCTAGTGGGCAGACATGAAAATAACCAATGGCAAAGTTGTTCAGCATCTGCTTGTGCATCACCCAATGCCTGGTTAATTTGTATTGGACAATCTGGGCCAAAGTTACAAGCATTTGAAAATCGCAACTCTGACCCAATGGTGGCACTAGAGGGATGGGTTTATGGAACCCAGAGGGTCTGTGTTTCAGTTTGGCATAGACCTCTATCAGCTTGCCAAGTTTCATAAAAAGCGAGCCATGAAAACCCTGGCGAAACCCTGGAAAACGTCAGAATATCGGCGGAATAACGGCACTTTATGGCACATTGCAATGATTCACAACAATTGGGACAAGATAGCAATGTCACGACAGTGCTGTCAGCAATGACATTTAACAGTTTTATGGTACTGACAAGACATATGCTGTTAGCAAAGGTTTGTCAATGTTAGTAACTCTGTGTCCTGCACTATTTAGGCCATTTGGCCATTTGAGGACAGTGAACTCATTTTCATGTTCAAGAAACCAGTTTGAGATGATTTGAGCTTTGTGACTTGGCGCATTATCCTGCTGGCAGTAGCCATCAGAAGACGGGTACACTGTGGTCATGAATGGACATGGTCAGCACCATTGATACAAGGCAGGATGGATCCATGCTTTCATGTTGTTTATGCCAAATTCTGACCGTATCGTCCGAATGTCGCAGCAGAAATCGAGACTCATCAGACCAGGCAACATTTTTCCAATTTTCCATTGTCCAATTTTGGTGAGCCCGTGCAAATAGTAGCCTCAGTTTCCTATTCTTAGCTGACAGGAGTGGCACCCGGTGTGGTCTTCTACTGCTGTAGCCCATCTGCCTCAAGGTTCGATGTGTTGTGCGTTCAGAGATGGTCTTCTGCATACCTTGGTTGTATTATATTATATGTATTATAATAGTACAATATAATAGTACACAATATTATATAATGTATTATATGTTTTATATTGACGAGGCTGGTTTCATATTGATTAGCCTGGTTTCATATTGATTAGCCTGGTTTCATATTGACGAGCCTGGTTTCATATTGACGAGCCTGGTTTCATATTGACGAGCCTGGTTTTATATTGACGAGCCTGGTTTCATATTGACTAGCCTGGTTTCATATTGACGAGCCTGGTTTCATATTGACGAGCCTGGTTTCATATTGACGAGCCTGGTTTCATATTGACGAGCCTGGTTTTATATTGATCAGCCTGGTTTCATATTGACGAGCCTGGTTTCATATTGACCAGCCAGGTTTTATATTGACGAGCCTTCTATTATATTGACGAGCCTAGTTTTATATTGACGAGCCTTCTATTATATTGACGAGCCTTCTATTATATTGACGAGCCTGGTTTTATATTGAGCAGCCAGGTTTTATATTGAGCCTCGTTTTATATTGAGACTGGTTTTATATTGACGAGCCTGGTTTTATGTTGACGAGCCTGTCCTCTGTTCCTCTTGTTTCCAGGCCCTGACTCTGATCGCTGGTTCCCCTCTAAAGATCGACCTGTGTCCTGTGCTCCCGGAGGCGGTGCCTATTCTGGCCTCGTTCCTGCGCAAGAACCAGCGGGCACTGAAGCTGTGCACGCTGTCGGCCCTGGACATCCTGCTGCAGAACTACAGTGCTGCCGTGACGGCAGCCATGATCGACGCTGTGCTGGCGGAGCTGCCCCCGCTTATCAGCGAGAGTGACATGCACGTCTCTCAGATGGCCATCAGCTTCCTGTCCACCCTGGCACATACGCACCCCGCCTCATTGGCCCAGCTCAGCGGCGGTGGGGCCATACTCACCCAGCTCATCTCATTGGTCCGTTCCCCACTTCTGCAGGGCGGGGCGCTGGCCGCTATGTTGGATTTCTTCCAGGCACTGGTTACCACGGAAACGGCGGGGCTGGGCTACATGGACCTGCTTAGGATGCTAACCGGCCCGGTGTATGCCCAGAGCTCCGCCCTCGCACACAAGCAGGTGGGCCAGTTTAAATCCATACAGCTATAGGAAAAGCATTATCCATATGTGTTCCACTCAGCAGTGGAATGTATCTAGACCGAAATGGAAAATTGTTTGAATCATATAACAATTAAAAAATCAAGGTGCCATTTAAACCGTTTTGGTGCAATACACATAGGCATTATCAATACAATATGACCTTATATTCTACAATATAATTAACGTATTATAGCTTGTGTTGGAAGGACATGCCTTTTTTTTTGCTATAGTTTAAGTATACCAGGGCAGTAGCAGCCCCTGGCCATAAATACTAGAGGGGCAGACACTGGCTCCAGCTCCTGAATCACTAGCCAGTAGCCGCGCCCACTTTAATAATTAAATAGTAAATAAGCTACTTATTATGAGTTAAGTATTCGAATTATTAAATTATAGAATAGACGGTACCTGTAAACATACTTGCCAACATATTTCGAAAGTTAACAATAGGCTATGCTAAAACCCAGGTGTGTGTGACAAAGAATCACCAACAATAAACTGAAGCGATGTCTAAAAGTAACTTAGCCTACTCAAATTCTTTTTAATTAAAAACAAAAAATGTTGTCGGGTTTCCCTTTGAGCAATGTTGATGTCTCGTCTATCAGGGCCAAGATGCTTAATTTCTAACTTAAACTTGTAATTTTAATCGTCTTAATGTTCGATTAAATAAACTACACTGTTTTAAGAGACAGCAGGTGCAGCCATGCTGATTGTAATTTCTGCAGTATACTGTAAAAAAATATTTGGCCTTTCAGGTAGTTCAACTCATTTTAATAAGTTAGTTGTACAAAAAATTAAGAAAACATATTGTCAACTTGTGATTTCAAGTTGGAATGTGACCTTCAATTGCCGATATTGAACTAAACCAGCCTGCATATTCTTACATGCTTGAGCTTGCCTAGTGTATCTATCAGTGACAGTACATAAGCTGTAATGATGCGTGTTATTGGACATAAATGTTCTTGCAACAAGCCGGTGAGGTAAATTTTAGAATGCCCCTGCAAGGCCCCGCCCCGCCCTGCAGTCCCAACGTCACCGCCCCCGCCGATCAACTACTAATTAAAAATTATGTTTTAATTATTTTTGTGGGAGGGTCTCTCGTACTTGCGTTTCAGTGCTGCAACAAGCAAATTAATTTATTCAACTTACAAATACTTGTTAATGTCATTAAATAATCAGTTGACTGAATGTCAAATATTTAGTAAAATTGACTTTTCATAGTGAGTGGCATGAACTTAAATTGAAGTACATCATACTAAATTACAAAGTTGCCAAACTTAAGATTCGTTGCTCGTCTCACTCAAAATCTTAAGGCAGCCATGAGCCAACTTGATTTTTTTTACAGTGTAGTCCAAACTGCCGACTATTTCAATAAAACGGTGAAAGGCTGAGTAGGAGTGAGGCAGACTCATTCCTGCCCCAATGAGCCTCTATTGGCACTTATTTTAGTTTAGTTTTTGACCACAAGGCGCCATTATAAATCTGCCAGCGTAAGTAAGTGGGGCAGTATTTCTCCTGCCCTGATATTGCGCAACGCACTAAATTGAGACTGAATCACTAAATTACAGTTTTAACTTTCAAAGATCAAAGTTGTTCACTAGTTTGTTTCATTGATTGCACAGAAACTAGGTAACGTTTATTGAAATCTAAATGATGATCTATTAACGTGGAAAAATAGTTTGAGAAAGAACTATGTTTTGGGGTGGATGATTTTTTTGGTGCCAGGGGATGAACAATACCCAGGTAAGATGTCTACAGTAAGCGTAGGATTTGCAGTCCTTTTGGTGCATTGTTTGTCCATTTTAAGGGCCCAAATGAAAGTAGTCCAATTTGATATTTAGTTGAAACCATACTTCCAGTAGTTCTGGATTTAAGTATTCAAC
>JAVQIZ010232737.1:0-28236 GCA_036023535.2 Galaxias brevipinnis | reverse complement strand
AGCACTTCCCCGTGGGCTCGACCCCGTTACCTGGCAACAGGGCGAAGGGGGAGAGAGGGAACGATGAGACAAGACTTTCCATGAGGGGAGAGAGGAGGGACGAGGAGCAAGCTAAGACGTCCCTGGGCACATTAGTTAGCGTGGAGCGGGTGCCCAAGCTTAGAGCTCTTTCTTTTAAATCACTGAACAGATCAGCAGGGCCCAATGGCCTGAATACCGACACCAGGCTCTGTCTAATTAACAGCATCACTCAACTAGGCCTGGATTAACGTCGAGTCGATACTAAAACTCCAAGGAACATGGGAGCCCGGCCTTAAGCTTTTCAGCATGCAACGCAAACCCTCGCCTGTCACGGCCAAGTCTCCCAAAGCGGTCTGAGGAGGAGGAAGGAAAGGGAAGAAGTTTTCCAGGGACAGACTACACCGTCCTGATATCCCGATACCTCCACAGCCCTCTCCCCGCTAGCCTGGAAGCACTCGCTGGCACGGCCGACTCGGACAGGCTGGGTCCTGGAAAGGGGCTCAGCTGTAATGAGCCCGCTCCCGTCTGGCAACACACCACCTCAGCTGTCTCCCGGACCCGCCGCTAAGCCCCGGTTTACCTTGGAACCGCCGCCTAGCCGTGTTAATGAAGCAACTGCTTAAGTGTTAAGAAAAGAGGCTTTTAGGCAGAATTAGCAAACGCTTCCACTTAAGACGAGTCACCGAAAACAAGTTTTTTTGGAACGCAAGATGTCGTTTGCCTCCACTGCAGGGGGCCCGGCACAACTTCTGACGGGGGGCTGGCATCGAGTCATTGCACAACTCCACAATCAATCACACACCATGACATAGATCAAACACACACTTTCTCTATCTCCAGATCCACACCAAATCAGCACTGCTCCTCCGGGAGGGGGGCTCCACAGCTCAGCGGAACACTGTAATAACTGACTTTCTAATTGTGGTGGGGGGGGACAGAGAGAGAGAGAGAGAGAGAGAGAGGAAAAAAAAGTGTCTCACAGCCACACAGGGTGAAAACAACAACAACCGTGGGCACAGCGAGCTCGTGTGAGGAGCCAGCGTGTCGAGTCTGGGAGCCAAAGGAGCTCTGCCCAGGAGAGCGGCGGAGCGTCGTTGGAAAAGGGCATAGTTAATTACGAGGATGAAATATTCATCTCCCTGTTTCTGTGAAGTTTCTGCTCCGGGTGGCAGGCGCAGCCACCAGACGGGGCGGAGGGGCCGGGCCGTAGAAGGACTGGCCTTGTAGACGGAGCCAGCCTGGACTGGCCTGAGGCTGACCGTCACCTCGCCAGGAGCCAAAGTGCCCCGCGCAACACCCTGCCACCAAAGACACATTTCAAAAGGAGAATCTGTATACTTGGCCGATGTTGAGCACAGGAGAAAACTGGCGCGTTTAACGGAATGTGACAAGAAGTTTTTTTTTTTTTATAACGAGCAGAAGTTGAGGGTAGATAAGCGCGAATTCCCTTTTGAGAGCGTTTGGATACCGTCTAAGCCACTCAGCGATCAAACCATTCTCCAAATCTGTGCAGCCTTAACACTCCAAACATAAGCGCTGTGTATCAACTGTGAGGGGATTCATCCTTCGTTATCACAGGCAAAGAACAAACCAAGGCCTGCTGTATATGTCAAGAGACAGAAAGGGCAGGTGGCTTAGTGAAAGTAATACACTACTTCACACACACCAGCTCCGGAACAATGGGAGCGATAAGAGCCAGATATGAAATAGGCTCTTAGACATTCAAGCCAGACGCTCAAAGAGTTACGCTCATTTCACAGCTGTCCTAGGCACGTACGCACACACACGTACGCACACACACGCACGCACACATGTATATTGGGTGGCAAACCTACGGTAAAAAAGTGGCCACATAACTCCCAGGGTCCAAACCCGTTGAACAGATTAAGTTCCTATGTCAGCTGCCCGGTCACCCAGTGGTGATAGTGTTGTGAAAGAGGCATGCACTCTGACCCTGCCTGGCACTAGCCGTGCTCAGCAGCCCGGGTCTCCACTAAAGACAGCGGCCCATTGGCTAGTCTGAACGGGCACATGGCACACACTGGGCTCGTTCACAAAACGAAGTGGTCAGACAACATTTAGAAAGAGCAATGGGACCTGGCCAATGCTGTGCTTCTCATTCTGCAGTGCGCTCTTACACGGGAGCTGACTTTTGTAAGGACCTTGCAACCGGTTCCATAAAAGGCACTGAATGAACGCCAGCGCAGTTAAGCTCTGGTCAGTTTATCTTCGTTTGGCCGTTCCAAAACAGTAGGCTGGTATCATAAACGTTGTAAAACAGAGCATATGGTTAGTATTACAATTTTGCCAAATACATTACATCAAATACAAAAGCTGTTAAATATTTCTGGGCTGAACGAAGCGACGCCAAGATATGAACAAAAAGAACAGGAAGAAGAGTCTCCCAAAGTCACCCAAGGTTTTGGAGTTCAACAGTGGACAGTTTACATTCTAGGCTTGCATTAAATTCCAGAGAATACCACACCAACAAACTACATCAATAGATGCCTATACAAAAGAGAGCACAACAAAAACGCTCATTAGTTGAAGCTAATTAGCATCGCTAGGATTTGTAAACAAATGTCGCTATACTTGGGAGATTATACGTTTCCTATGGGCCTATTTACGCAACATTTTAATTATTCCTGCTATCCTCAAGTTTTTTTTTCTGGCACGTCTCCAACAGCGGGGCGATAATACGGTTCAAGTGTTTACGTTCTCGCGGCTCAGAATTCCATTAGCCCAATTGCTTAATGCTAATGAACAGCAATTACATCAAAGTACGGGCCTAGTTCAAGAGATCATTCCAACTTTGTTAAGTTAGAAATTCCCATGCCCAACGAAAGAACAGTTCCAATGTGTGACTCATAATAGTAATAATAATAAAAGAGAAGAGGAATCTAAATATGAGGGTCAAATAAAAACAGATGGGAGTCATCCCCCCACCATTCAGACCTGTCTTCCCCATCGGTCACAGGTGTAGATCTGCCATGCCACGGGGCAGCAGACAGAGTAGAGACACCACCACGACTTGACAGATGGTGTATAAAAAAGAACCCACCACAATTAAACAGCCAGGCAGCCGGCAGCCGGAAGGGCCTTGGCATTGACAGCCACATGCATTGGCTGGACGGGGGCCAGGTTCAAAATGGACCCGACACAATGCTGGGGGCATGCCAAGCCAATGACACACAGACACACACACACACACACACACACACACACACACAGGCAAAGGACAGGCTCATCTCAGACCACACAGAGGTGTGGCACAGAGAGGAGGGCTCACAGAGGCTCCCGTTTGCTCCAGTGAGAGCTGTAATAAGCCCCATTGTCCCCTGGATTAGGGTGCTAAAGGGCAGACGGCGGCAAACGCCACAGCCTGGGCCGACAGGGGCCGTCAGAGCTCCTCAGTCCAGATGGCTTATAGGCGCCGCTATATGTTAGCGCTGGAGAGACAAATAGGAAATGAATATGCATGCGTTCCTATTAGCCATCTGTGCTGCGACGGGTTTGCTCAAATCACGTTGATCTCGATTCCAGACTACTATACCCGCAGGACCGCTTCTATGATCACGAAATCCCTCAATCAAAAAGTGTGCTGTCAGAAAACCAAAACAAGTGTGAGTCAACAAAATAAGCCCGCTCTTCAAATTATGCCATAGATCACCATTTTACAGACTTAAAACTTACCATTTGGAACCTTCCCTTGGCCGCTTGGTTGGTTAAGACCTCTCTGTGCAGTGCGCGTGAGGACAAGGGGCACTCAGGCACAAAGGGCGTTCTGCCTGTCTGCACGTCGACGCACTCCTTCTTCTGACCGGCGATTGACATTGACCGCCTCAGAGCGCCGAGCGATGTGCTCACACAGACGGATGACGGGCCGTGGGTTTGACCTAGTGATCTGCACCACTGGCTCTGGGCGCTACGCCTTTTTTTCCCCCCTCTCACTGAATGAATAAATAACAAATCATGCCCCATCAACCACAGGGAAAACAACAGATGAATATTTGGCAGAAATGTTCTCCTTCTCGTTCTTATTGTTCTCCCCGGCAACAATAGAGCAGGCCAGGTTAAGCCCTGATGAAGACGTAAACCCTTTCCAACACCTTATCTGGCAGCTGTCAGGTGCAAACCTAAATACTGGACAACGCCATTGTCACGCCATACGGCTAACTAAAGAGGGGGGGGGGGCTTTGAGTGCACAGCCCTGTGGGGAATGTGAGAGCGCCGCATGCACACGCAGTCACAGACCGGTCACCAAGTATTTTGGCATGGCAAGCGGTGGCTCAACCCAGGATTCAACCCGGTAATGTGACCCTGAGCTCCCACTGTAGGCAAACGCTCCCCCCACCACCCCCAACTCCATCCTCAAGGAACTGGCAGAAGGGGTCGCTGGCTCGGGGTCAAAGGAGAGAAAGTGGCCCGTAAGGAGAGGAGGCGTGGAAGGTCTAATTCAGGGAGAACCAGGGCCGGAGCACCTGCAGATCTGGAGGAGCGGCCATCTGTCGTCCCCTGGAGCCCCGGCCGCGTTTACGAGAAGCTTACCCATGCATTCCTTCTCCCTGCCCCAGCAGAATTAACCGGCTCTATGCATGACACCAGCTAGTGTTAATTCAGCTTTGGCCCACGGCACATTCGCACAGACAGACTGCAGTACACATGTCTAATCTCATTCACACACATGCACAACAGCAAGGAGTCTCCGCAATCTCTCCACAAGTATCAGCCTGGGTCTTTTCCACTTTGTTGCCTAAAAGGGTGTGCGATACATTTTCTCATCTGGAGCTGACTCACAATGAGACAGAGTGAGAATGCAGCACTAAAATCAAAAAAAATCAAAAAAACTGAACATCCACAATCCAAAACACGTTTTACCATGAAGTGTACAAAGGGCCAATGAATTCCAACGTCTTTCCTCTAACAGAGAGTGCCCCACCTTACTTAACAGAGAGATGAATGTATTTGAAGCTCACTACTTCCATCTCAAATGTATGTCTATAATTAGATGGGCCTTGAAGGAAATCTATGTTGAGTAACAAGGCCACAGGACCTCGGGCTACTCTTCACACAAACGTGCTGCTGCTCCTGCTGCTGCTGCTGCTGCTGCTGACGACGACCTGGGAGAGTGTTAGGAGTTGGGTGTGAAAAGGAAAAGCTGGGCCTTGTTAAGTGACAATCGGCTGACCGTTGGTTGCCGGGGGACGGGGGACAGCGGGGGGGGGGACGAGGGGGGGACAGTGGTGGGCTGGCTTTGAGAGAAGGAGCAGGCTTAACCTTGGAGGTCACGCTGAGAGACAAGGACAGGTCAAGAGGGCGTCGCTGGCCGCCGCTCCGTGGGAACGTCTGCTCTTTGGGGTCGTTTGGACCTTTGTGCTGGGACTCCTTTTCTCTGGGGACAATGATGCAGGGGAGGCATCTGGGAGATGGAGTCGGAGATGGGTCAGGCTGACCGGGGCTCCGCTGGCTAATGACGTGGCACAGCGAGGTGGCAATGCCCTGTCACATTTCTCACCTCTCCACAAAGATCCACAGCAGTTCTTGGAAAAGAGTATTTATATCAAGACATTGAGGAATACAACTAATCCTACTTCATCCCTTAACGGTAAAGGAAGGGTCCGCACTTTCGATCCAAGCTAATGTTACTAACAGGGCAATTTTACTGAAAATTGCTAAATAGCTGGCAGCCCAGAAAAAAAAAAGATCTTTGACCAAATTATTAGACAGAATCTCAGACTTGCGAGCAGCTTCAAACAGCTAATATATTCAGGAAAAAAAAAAAAAATTTGTTCTACACACCGAAATCAAACAAATTGGAGTAAAATATGGCACCAAACAAACCAACCCTGTTTAACCCTTCTGATGCCACCCCGCGTCCACTCACCAGCAGCAGAGCCACTTTCTTCATGGTGCGGTTCCCCATGGCCAGAGCGGAGCGGGGAAGAGGACGGTGCTCCCTGGAAAACGGCACTTCATTGATGTGGAGATACGCCTCGCAGCTCTGCCACTCAGCAAGTGCACCGGGAAAGAAAATTGGTGACAGCGAGTCTCCCCGCCCGCCCCGCCGCGCTCTCCTCCCTCCCTCTACTTCAGGGGGGTGCTCCGCCAAATCAGTCAGAGCCTCTCGCATCTGCCTTCACTCACTTTTAACAGGGAGGGAGGGAAAGTGTATGACTGGGGGGGGACGACGACGACGACAACGACTACGAGAAGCACACTGCCCCCGTCCATCCGTCCGTCAGGGGCCAATACGCATGGGAAAGGGAAAGCCTCATGGCTCAGCACAAACAGACACATTCCAGGGCTGCCAGCTCTATGTGGGGACTGGGGAAGGGCCCGCCAAGCCAGAGTCTGGTCTAACGGCAGGGATGGCCTGCTGCCTAGTCCAGTGACAAATACCCTGAAGGAGACACTTGACACGGGTTGCCCTTACAAAGATGGATTACATTTACAACGATAATTCTGGCTCCCCCAAAAGACTGTGTGCTAGAGAGTCTGAGTGTGTGTATGTGTTTAGTAATTAGCGTTTCACAAGTATAATTCATACATAGGCAGATGTTAAATTCCAAATTAGACTACTTCTGGAGAACTAGGTTCAACGACAAACCATTCCAACAAGAGTTATTTGGATCAAACACATTTCCTAACGGTATCTACACTGCAATGTATTATATCGTGAGCCACTTTACAAGTCAGGCACCAGGTTGTCAGCCACAGCAAATCACAATTTGACTTCACTGGCTAAAAAAATAAACAGTTTTGATTCAGTCAACATGTTAATAATGACTTTGTCATGTCACACATTGCATATATGTGCCAGGTGCTATGCTAAGGTGTTATGCTGCTGAACCTAAGCTATTAAAAAGACAGAAAATGCTATAAATGTTTCACTGGAACGCTTCCAGAATCACACTGGCAAAACACTTAAAGGGCACGAGGCACGCACAACAGGGCGTGTTAAACAAAACACATGTGGTATTAGTTACCCTGAAACTCTCCTCATAGCCTTGCCATGGCAAACTGCTGATGGAGACTTAAGCAAAGCCTGTTACAGCTCATTAGCCCTAACATACCAAGAGGGTCGGCACCTAGTACCTCCCTATAAGCCCCTGGGCTTACCCCTCCTCAGCACTGAGGTATTTAAACACATCTCTCTAAAAATGGGTAACCCTAACATAGAATGACACTAGCGCTGTGCTGGGACACCAACCATCCTTGTCAGTATTCTGGTTTATAATGGGGGAACGTGGAAAGGCAAGTGTCTATGACCCAAACTAATGCCGGAACGAATGGAGGTGCGTTGTGATGAACACTAAACCATTTGGAGGCTAGACCGACAGGTAATGTTCAAACAAAGGGCAGACCTTTTGTGGACGATTTACAAAAAGTGTGATCTGTTAAAAAGTGTCTTGCTCAGTGTTGAAGGAAAAGGTATGCTCCATTACTTTACCCAGTAAGCTTATACATTTTATGTACAGTTATTGAGTTTCCCCACAAGATGGCGATATTGGTTTATAAACAGAGGGCTGTCACCGGTAAACAAGGTTTCAGTTTGGAGCTGTGAGTCTTAACACGTAGCCCAATTCTCTCAGAGCACAACTTTCTGAACCTTGCAGCTGCCCTGTGAGTGTGTGTGTGTGTGTGTGTGTGTGTGTGTCTCTAATACACCGGCTCATTGGGCTTCTTTCAGCACAAACAGGACAAATGGGTGTAGGGCTGAACAATGAATCGATTTCCAATCGAAATCGCGATTTGAGACAAAGCAATTAGCAAATCGCAATGGCTGCGATTCAAGTTAGCTCGTCTAATCAGGGTTTAAGGTCAATGCTAATAGGAACGCATGCCATCCTCGTGCTCACCAATCAGAAGTGCCCTGCTGTTCATGTGCAAGTCATGTGCAAGTCATGCTTACCTTCTTCTTGTTGTTGGGTGAACTTTGGTGTGGGCAACCCGAGGACGCCTCCAGGTTGGTGTTGGGGCCGGACACACTGTTCCTGCCGGAGGGCGACCGCAGCCCCTCCTCGCCCTCCTCCTCTTCCTCCTCCTCCCGCCCGCTCTCCTCTGACTGTTCAAAGTCGTCACTGTCTTGGTCCATCTCCTCGTCATCCTCCTCCTCCTCATCCTCCTCGCCCTCTTCCTCTCTCCCCCGGTCCGGCCCTCCCTCTGTCCTGTCCTCGCCCTCCTCTTCCTCCTCTCCGTGCTGACTGTTGCCGCTGTTGTTGTTCTCCTCCTCCTCGTCGTCCTCTTCGTCCCCCGGCGGATGTCCGCCTCGAGGCCGCCGCTGCTGCTGCTCCGCCTCCCACATCCAGCGGGCGCCTTTCTCTCCGCCGTTCACCTCGTTGGGGTGTCCCTCCTCGTCCTCCTCGTCCTCCTCCGCCGCCCTGTCCCCGGGCCCCCGGGGACCGTTGCTGGCCCCAGACTCGCTGGGGGCCCATGGTTGGTCCTCACGATCGCTGGTTCCCTCCGCAGCTTCTGGCTGCAACAGAGTCAGAGGAGACCAAATAAAAGATGAGCGTCACTTCACTCAACTACTACGTACAGAAAGTCAAACAGTGAACAGTGAAATGGTGACACATCCAACTGTCATTACTGTTTGAAGGAAAGATATTGTGACATAGATTATTAAATGACTCTCCTGAAAAGAAAAAAACGTATCACATTGGGACAGCGTGGTACAAACGGTAACCACTAAACATAAGAACCCAAAGCGGCCCAGCCTACTCTCTGCTGTGGCGGCCGTCGTCCCGGTTGCCGCTGCTCCCCTTCCTCCTCCTCCACCACCCGGTTCATGTGCTCCTCCTCCTCGCCCTCCTCGCCCACCTGCTGAGGCGTGTGGGCCGCCGAGGAGGAGGCGTTACCTCGCGCCCCCGGGGCCCCCGGGCCCCCCCGGCCCCGCCGCCTGCCGCCGCTGCTGCCCCCCGACAGCAGATCCTGGTTCATTTCCAAAAGCCAGCTTGCTACCTCCTGGACCTTCGCTAGGCTGTCTGAGGAGGGGAAGGGCTTGGCATTCTGGAGGCAGACAAGACAGAGAGAGCAGAGGGAAATGTGTTATTGTGTATTTTGTTTCCTGAGAATGACTTGGCATACTTCTGGGAAAAACAACGGGGAAAGGGAAAAGGCTGAGGATAAAGTGCGTTATTACAGTTATCGGTCTTTCACATAATCTCACACACACACCCACCCACCCCCCCCACACACACACAGTTGGATCGCTGACTTGCTCCGAAAAGAAAAGAGGGGAACAACCATCTCTTCATCTTTTATTCATGACTCCGAAATAAAACAATAGACATTAGCATTTATGCTGGGGGATGCACAATTGCTTCTTGGAGGGAGATTATAAGGAGAGAGCAAACAGTGGGGAGAGAAGGAAAAAGGGATTGTATATGAAAATGACAGAGCGAGGGGGTTTGCCTTTAGATCATACAGCACAAAGGCCTTGTGAGTGTCTACGGGAGCAGCCCTCCACTCCACAGACAAGACTGGCAGGCTAGCAGAGAGCCACAGCAACAAAACGCTCACCATTTACCTGGCCAATAAACACAAGTGCATCTGTCAAGTAGGAAAGCTAAAACCTGGCGCGAGTGTGTCAGAATGCCATCATGCAATTGATCTGAAGCAGTGGGCAGTGGGAAGGCAGCTAGACAATTTCTCCTCTATCAAGCCTCTATTTTGGGTACCTTCACTAAAAACAAATGTCTTTCTCAAAGCTTGTATAATTACAAATCAGCCCAAACGGCAGTAGACACGAGCAGAAAGGAGGAATTGACAGCGTACGACCAGGGAAGTGGCTCAACAGGCTAAACAAAGAACACCAGTACCTGTTTAAACCAGCCTCTTTGGGTTGCGAGGGAGTGAAAGCTCCATGGCAAATAGTGCAACTAAGCGTATGCCAACAGTATGCAACCCAATACTAAGCTCCCATCCATGTGAACCAAACACACACACAGAGTGTCAGAGATCCCCCCCCCCCTCTCTCCAACAGCCAACATGTCCAACAGCATTGCCTGATGGAAAGAAACATGCCAACGCTCCCCTCCAGTGTCAGTTGGGGGGGGGGGGGGGACGGGGGGGGACGGGACTGAAGCGCCACCCAGAGTGGCCCCACAGGAACTGCACCAGAGCAGGAATAGACACTGACCTAGAGAGCACAGTCCCACTGAGACCATGGTGTTGGAAATGGCGTGCTGGAGCAAGGTCAAGTACTGCCCCGGCAAAGTGATAGAATCCCTACGGCTGCAGAGGGCCACTACCTGTAGGGCTTTTCCTAGGTAGACAATGGCATGGGATGAAGTTCCACTGACACATCCGGATGTAGGCTGACTCACAGAACAGAAACATGGCCTGGTTCTATCCAGCTACGTTTGAAATCAGTTCAGCACTGCAACACAGCCTAAACTTACAGCCAACAGAGGGCATACTTGGGCAAATCTCTGCTCAAATTCCACTCAGAAGCAACATTCTCCCATCTAATGCCGTGTGCAGAGTGTGGCATAGCGATACGGATAGGAATCAGTAAACCTCTTTTAAACTTGTTGGACTACGGGAATATTTGAAAAAGTCGGCAGGTTAAATATTCAGGGAAGTGTTGAGAAGCAACAATGTTGGCGCTGAACAAAACCAGCCAAGGATTATTCTAAGTCCCGGCTGGCCTGTGAGAGAACTAAGAGGATACGTCTGCAATGCAAAGTCTGTCATCAGAGGAAGTGGTGGGGAGAGAGCTAGTGAGCAGGTGGGCAACTGAGGAAGAGAGTCAGACAGATAGGGGAAAAAAAAGGTAGGTTTAGTGACGAATGTATCCAAGGAGTCACAAAAACAAAACAAAAGCAACAAAGAAAAAGAGGAAGGGATGAGTCTGTCGTCGTCCTACAAAATGCATTCGTCACAGTGACTTTCGTACCAGCTATGATGGGATACCTAATCAGACTCTTCAAGGACACAGAGCATACCACTATCAAACGGGCACTGTCCCAAAATACATTGTGTGTGTGCGGGTCTTTTGAATTCCTGGCACTGCTCAACAGGTCTGCAGAGCTGCCGTTTTCAAAAGGCGGCTCTGGCTGTGCGGCCCGACTGATGGATAATCCACTGCCGTGTCCTCCCCGACCCTCAGCGAGCAAGCTTTCTAAAAGGCGATAGACAACCATACAACATTGTGGTGGAGGGGGTGAAGAAACAGCACTTTGTCTCAATATTGTTCCAGGTCTGTCTTTCTCCAGTCCTCTTTATTGGGCAGCCCAATTAACTGAAATGCTAATCAGAAACGTAGTAATCAGTGTGCCTCCGCCCTAAAAACAGACACAGTCTAATTGCTTGTTCATTACAGCTCTCTGAAAAACTCCGCCTTCGTGGCCTGGGTTCAAGTCGATTCATAAAACAAATTGTCCCGTTAGATATCCAAACCATGCTTTCAGAGAGGCAAACCATGACGACGTACATTTGACGGAACAATTAAAACCCAATGGACTCGAGTGTGAGCGCCCAGGAGTTTGTGTGGGGACATAAAGGCCAGGTAAAGCCAAGGGCTAATGGACCCTAGGGCATTTGCATCCTGAAAGAGCTCCATCACCAAAGCTGCAGCTGTGCATCTACTCTGCAAAAAACAGCCAGTGGACTGGAGCAGAGCCATTTGGCGAGACAGAACAGGCTTCGGGCCCAGCTTTGACAGCCGCAGTGTGCTGCTGCTGTTGTTGTACTGCTAGAGCACAGAGTCCCACAGCACAGAGTGGCTTGATTGGTCCAACGTTCTCACATCTACATCAGAGATGGCCTTAACCTGGCATCCCATCCATTTCCTCTTTGTGTCTCAGGGTCACACTACGTCGTGTGTGTGTGCTGACTTTTTACCAGTCAGCTCCCCAGAGGCGCCTGCATCCGGGTCAAAGCTCCATGCTCCTTTATGGATCACTTCCATTAGTGGCATGACTGACAGACAGCGAGAATATGCTGTTGTAAATTGTTTACTCAAAGCCTTTATGTTCCGAGTTATCGATACCAGTTCCGCTCTCTGTGGCTTTGGACTCGACTCCTGGAATAGTGACAGAGGCCTTTTGCTGCACTTCCAGGAGTTAGTATTCAGAGGGCGCCAGGCTGTTAGCCAAGGATGTGTGTGCGGGGGACGGTGCAGGCTCAAAACACAATTAGTGTTATTAGTCTGTGCATGAGAGAACCCGACGGCTGATTTAGGAGCATGAGGGTCTGGCGCTCCTTCAAAAGAACTGAGAAAAGGAGGGAGGGTAGAGAGATAAAAAAGGGCAGAATAAATCTACCTGGGACATGGCGCCTTTGCCAACCAGGTGGGAGAGGCTGAAGTAAAGAATTTCAACAAAATTACCACCGAGACCAGAGAACGTTTACAGATAGAAGACAGAAGGTCTACCATTTTGCATCAGAAGTGGGCCCCGCCAAAATGCAGCTGTACCTCGTTTCTTTTAGGGATAGTAGCAGGAGAAACTGCAGCCTGATATGCGATGACAGAAGTAGGACCTGGGCGCTGAAATCTGTCACGCGAGACTGAAAATAGAAAAAGAGTCAGAAACAGAGACAGCGAGAGAGGATGCATATTTTGGGACCTGTATCTCTGTTGGGGAAAACAGATGTCACTACGGCTGTCACAAATAACACACCATCGTAATTATTTTAGGTAGCCGCAATTCCTTTTTCTCAATCACCGATATAATGGTAATTTCACGCCAATGCAATACATTTCGTAACATATAAAAACAACGCAATTTAGTCGCCTTTCCATCACGTCAGTGATCCACTACTAGTCGCTGGTAACACATTGCAGTTGCACATCACCACCATCAAATCCTTGCCAACTCACTGAGGTCACAAATCTGAGCAAAAATATGAATGAATAGCCATCTCGAAACATTTTGGTTTAGTTGTACAGATTTTCTTAATGCGCTTAAAAGCAAAACGGCTGCTTCCATAATCCTACTAATACGTATGTAGCCAAGTGGCATTCAGTTTTGACAATTTTCCGCGTTTCATACTTTTGGTGATCAGAGTACACACTAGCCTATGTGGTACGAAACTCAGTACGCAAAGCGACACCATTTTCTTTCGCATTAAAGGACTGTGCATTACTAACGGTACAAGTTTAAGTGTAACCTTAGCATGAGGTTGCAACATTGTTTTAAACATTTGACATTGTTGCAAAGCCAGCATTAATTGATTAGAAAAGCCAAATTTTTTATTTATTTGTGTTATGTTCAATTAATGCAGTTTGGCACCTGTGTCTCATTACACTACACTACTAGTATGTTAATACTACAAAAGTAACAGTCGCAATTTTTTGAAGGACAATTAATCGTCAATTAAAATGTCATGATTGTGACATCCCTAGCTGTCCCCAGCCAACTTTCAGCCTAGCAGACCACAGATAGACCTACCTGGCATACTCAGGCCAGCTCCTTGTTTCATCAATACCCACACACCTCTATGCCAGGACGTCTAACATTGCAGGCAATACAACAGCAGTGTTCTATCCAGAGAACTTGGGGAAAATTGCGGAGGTACATTTATGGGGGAACATAACAGCACAGCATAACATCAAATCAAATTTTCAGCAGGACACCTCTCATGGGAAAAAGCTCCATTTCAATTCATCTAGCTATTTATTAGTGTGGGTGTTGAATATGTAGGCTACAAGTAAAAGGGGGGTCTGGTCAGCTTTTTCAGGCTAACCAGGTCAACATGGGGGTGGACAGGGGAGTCCACAAGCCCGCCACACTGATGGCTGATGGACACGCAGCTGTCTAGCTGCAGCGGTTCCCACGGAAACCATTTCATGCAAAGTGCTTGACAGTCAAAAGAGCCGACAGCTTAATGGGCTAATTACTTCACACAAAACGGCCATCTTACAGTAATATCCGGTTGGGCAATATAATAACCACCTTATGGCAAGTACTGGAAAATGATGACCACCTGACTGTTCCCTCTAAATGGGACTCTTCTCTAAATGGCAGTAAGCATAACCTCCATGTGGAGGACAAAAATACAGTTTACAAAAAAGATCCTTTAGGCTGTACAGTACATGTGCAAGCTGTGGTTTAATGTGAACAGGACGCACAAGAAGGCAAAGCTGCGTTCAGTTCCGGTGATCAAATTGATATTCTGTGCGAACCACGGTGCGTGAAAAGGGAAAGAGAGGGGGAAAAGGCCATGGCCAGAGACAGCCCACTAGTCTGCCGTTCCACCAAGCGTAATCTAATGGATGGCTCACGGATATCTGCTTTCACATTCTGCAGTCTGACGGAAGTCTCCGGGGCCCAGGCAGTCCGTTTGACCGCGGAGCTCAGAGAGAGCAGGACAGTGTCCTCCGTACTTATCCCTATGTACAGGCAGCAAAGGGAAGTGGGAGCTCGTCATGTCTTTGCCTATTACTGTAATAGCAGAGTTCTGATGACTTGCAATTGTATACAATGATGCATGACTGTTCCGACTGGTTGATGTATTAACTGATTGACCACAGCTTCATACCACGGACCGTACTTTGGTGGCGGGCCACTTGTCCGGGTCTCCAGCTTGCCGGTGGCAGTGGCTCCAAATGACTTCAGCCGCACACCTGTTCCTTTGGAGCGATGGGCACGGATAGACAGGCAGACGGTTCCCGTGGTTACGCTTCCATCTGCTGCAAACGTCTCTAGGCAATCTTTGTTTTTGTTTTTTTAAGACTCCGCTTCATTGCATCAGCCACTGGACAGGTAATGAATGAAGGACAGCTAACCGGGTCCTTGGTATTTTGAAGGTGGGGAGCGCCTTTGTAAGCCTTGACACGGTCGGGACCCACCTTGACAGAAGTATTTCTCCCCTTTTCAGTTAGACAGACAGGCACACAAGACAAAATCATATAGCTGCACAAGAAACGCCACAGCCCTGTCACCGTGTCTCTTGCAGTGCAAGATGACCTTGAGGAGAAGGATGGGCTGAGAGTGTAGGTTTATCCGAGTCTTCCCTTTGCAGTCCTGCCGCTGAACTGGTTATGATGACGTTTTAGCCCTTTCTTGTATTGAGGAATGAGTTTTTAGCCCTTTCTCGTATTGCAGCGCTCTTCCTTGGACAACTAGGGTCCAGAGAGAGCAGTGAGATGTGCAGAGGAAAGCTATGGATAGTGGAGCTGTATGGGTCATCCACAGGAATAATCCAGGTTTCTGTATTTGGGCTCCTTTACAATACGTGCAAGGTTTGCTGTTGTTCTCTAGTGAACTGCATCTGTGCACCTGCGTGGTCCAGAAGAGGAGCATGTCTGCAGACACAGGATGGCTATATACTGATACAAACAATACATTTACTACAAGTTGTGCTCTTATACTGCCAGTCTTAAGGCGTAGAAGACTTTAGGGAGAGGGAGGGATGGGAGGAAAGCAGAGCCTGGCTTTCCTGTGGGGGAAAAAGGGTTATTCAGACGTCCAAAGCCATGGGGAGTGTAGAGTCTCAGGACAGATCAAACCACTGTGTGTTGCCCATTGAACGAGTAATAGTGGGTGGGGCAGAGAGGTGGGCACATAGGGATTGTTACTCTGTAGTAAATGAACGTAGGCAAAGAGGATCACATAAAATGTATTTCTGAAGTTGAACAACATATAATAATAAAAAAAAAGTAATTCACCTATTCATGAAAGTGTTTTATGGGGGTACTTCACAAGAGAACACAAATGAATAAGCTTAGGGAAAGGACATTGCTTTGCTAAAAAGAAAACCAGAAAATTTAAAAGATAGCCCTCCAGCAGCACCGCAATACTCTTTTAACAGTTATCAATAGATCATGCTGAGAAATGAAGAATTAATACCATTGGCTGTTGCCCAGCTCTTATGCCACTAAAAACCTTTTAATTGGCCTCTAAAAAACAGCCAGCTTCGTCGCACATCAAACCCAGGTTACTTCCTGTCAGAGAACAAACAGGAGTCACCAAGATGGATCGGCCTCGGCTTCTTTTGGGCCAAGCGCTCTGGCAGCCCCGGACCTAAACAGCACCCAGTGCAGCTGCTGATAAGGGAGGGTCTGGGGGCTTTGTCGTGCCAAGTCTGCGCGCTGCAGACACAAAAGCCACAGCTGAGGCACACACAGGCTCCACTTCAGCCCGGCGCTGTCCCCCACTTGGGGCACTTCAACGGCCAGCATGTCCCCCCTGCGGAGCACTGCCCTTCGGGGCCAGCCAAGCTCTCCATGGACCGGGAAGGTTTGCCAACAGCTAAGCGCAAGCCCTGCAAAAGCAGTTTTACCCAGTAGGAAGCTGGCTTGTCTTGCCAGCCGTCAGTGTCCATGAGGGCATCCCCTTCGTTTCAGGCATTAAGCTCTTTATCTGACTGTGCATACGAATCAATAGCGAGAGCTGGGCGAGAGAGTGAATGGCACACACCACACACCCCAGCTCACAGTGGATGTTGCTTTCATCACCTAAATATCACAAGTTGCTTTTCAAAGCAAATTAGTCAATTACAGCCAAGCGGAATCAAGTTAAATTAAGCACTTAATACTTCTGTAATTCCTTGGCACTTGTTATCAGCAACTGAAGACGCTTTTGAATTGGCGTCTCCTCAAACAAAGTCGAAACACTTCTGATTAAACCAGAGGTGAGAGGCACGGTCTTCGAGGCCACAGGTGGCGAGGGAACCCTGTCGTGGACTGGAAGAGAAACTTACTAGCTGAACTGAACTGAACATCCACAAACGGCAGTAATAAATCACACCAATATGCCCTCAACGGACCAGAGCGGGTTGGAGCGCATCAGCTAGGCTACTGGGTATGAAACCTCCCCATGTAAAAGACCTGAGAGACTGGTCCCGGAATCGAGCCAACACCGTCCCACTGCTCATTCATACATTTGGAAATGTTTCTTTTAGAGAAACTAAAATAACATGCAATCCAAAGTGCATGCTTTTGAAAACATAAACATGCCAAACTCCAGAGCCAAACCACATCTCCCTAGGTGACTAACTGGATTGTGTGAAGTGCCAGTCTAAGATCCTTTATAATGCTCCTCATTAATCTTCAAAAATAGGAATTTTGCCAAATGGCAGGAGCAGCAATATAGGTCTCCTTTAACCCAGTAATCCTATAAATACTGTGTTTAATGCTCCCTTGTACTATAGTGTCTACGTTTCTCTGCAGTGGCCATTAATCGATAGCTATTTAAAGCTGGTGGCCCAAAGGAGGAAATTGAAACTTTCAGCCCTGAGCTACAGGAGAGAACAGAGGCGTTTTCTCCTTGTGTTTGACAATGAACTACTTTGCAATGAACGGCTAAGCCTTGAGCTGGAGAGCAGGGCGGAGTGGAACGGTCCCTATACACTTCCCTTACCCTTTTTTTTCTACCAACAATCACACCAGCCCAAGCGCTGTCACTTCAATAGTTGCCATGCAACAAGGAGAACTATACCACCTTCATCTTCCCTCTGCTCCTCCAACACTTCATCGTCGGGGAATAGATCTTGCGTCAGCCATACAGCCAGGATCAATCTCGTACAGAGTGAAAATGGCCTACTGCCAGACTGCTCCTTATCGGATGCAACATCTCACTCTATACCGGTAAACTGTCAATAAAACATGATGCATATCAGGCGTTGCAATCAAAGCAAACCCAATAATCCGTCGCCATGGGGGGGGGGTAAGATGAATGATGTTCATGTCTGAACAAGTGCCCTATTGAAAGTTTATCACTCAACCCATTTTCCCTATGAGCAATCAGTGTTCCTATTAAGCTTTCATGTGTCCCCGTTCGGGAAATTATTTCGGTCAGTTGAGAAAGGCGCAGCAAACAAGAGAAACCACAAGCAGTCTTCAGGCATCCATTTAGAACGGATCTGCTTGCTCAAAAATGAGCCCACGGTTGTCATGGTTGCGAGACACCCTGTTAAATCACCTGGTTCCATTACAGAATCAATTACTACAGAGCACTCCCATAGTCCCACAGTCTCCTATAATGGAGAATTAATATCCGATAACCAAAGCAAGGTCAGCCCAACAGCATCTCTGCTATCGTATTCCGCCCACGCACCCAGCAGTCCTGGCTTGCATCCTGTGAAGAGGCACATTCCCGAAAACAGAAACAAGGCCTCTTGACTCGGAGCACATGGGAGGGGGCGGCATGCCCGCACCGGGTGGGTGGGCACTTGGCAGATTACCTTGGAGGGCGGCGGGGGGCAGCCGGCGGCCAGGCGCTGCAGCTGCTCGGAGGTGTGGCTGCAGGAGAGGAGGTCGGAGCAGCATGTGGAGCGGCCCAGCCTCTTCATCAGAGAGGAGATGAAGCTGCAGCCACAGCCACACATTGACCTGCTCATAAGGGAGGGCCCGGATACTCCAGAGAGGAGGCACACAGCAGACGAGGGAGAGTGACGGGGAGGTCAGCTGCGCTGGTCCCCACCGGGCTTCGTCCTCACGCCCCTCTCGGATGTCCTGTTGCCAGTCGTCAGATGTGATCTGGTCACCGGGGGCTTCTGGGTCCTTCAGACTAACCTCCGGTGGATGAGGCCGGGGATAAAGGTCCCACGGACGGGCGGGCAGCAAGACCCTCCTGATAACCTCACCTCACACTGGGGAGAGACGAGTTGGCTAGAGACGGATGCTTGGTCCATTCCCCTGGCGATTCCCTCCTCCCACTCTCACTCCCTCTCTCTCTCTCTCTCTCCCTATGCTCTTCTCCTCCTAGCAGCAGCAGCAGCAACAGAGAGACATAGTCCTCACAGGCTCCTCCCTTTGCCCAGCTCGCTCTGGTCCACAACTGACTTCTCTTTTAACTTTAACAGATGCTGGTAAAGATACAAATCCCATGCCGATAACTCTCGACTCTTTGTGGAATTTGTTCCCGGACAAAACGTCTCCCTGCTAGTAATAAGCCGCTCGGGCTTATTCCTTCCTATAGCCGATCATAAGTGTTTTCTTTCTATGACAGTCAAACTCTCTGGCTTCGAGGAGCCTTTCATTCACAATGGCTGAGGAGGAGACAGCAGTGTTACAGGATGACCAAGTCACTCCACGCCAAGGAGACGGACTGAAAGCTGGATGTGGAACACGGAGGGGGGTTGGGCTATGCGGTTTGGGGTTAGCGTCTGAGTAGGCTGTACCACACAGCATTATTACAGTAATTATCTCCCATCGCGGTCCAGTCACTTATGACAAAATCACCCCTCTGGTGGGTCACTAAAACCACGAGGCAGACCAGCTAAACGCTACAAGATTGACACTGTGTCTGGTGAAGGTTAGGCAAGGCACTCAAAACTCCAAGGGGAGACAGAAGAGAAAATCCAGCCACTTACACTAAAACGCTCCACATCTGCGTAAACAAATCAAATCAATGCAGCGGGGGAGAGAGTGAGTGAACAGTGCAGGTTGAAGAGCACAACACAAAGCCACTCTGGATGAGGAGAGAGGCAACCGTGGCGGCAGAAGCACATATTGTCCTCATCTCCCTCCCGCCGTGGTGAGAGGCGGCGCGCTCCTTGTCCACCTTATCTCGGGTGTTTAACCCGATAAGCCTGGAAACAGAGCCGCAATGAATACCCCGCTGAGTTGGCGGCGCTGCCACCAGCACATCATCCGGCTCATCTGCGAATGGTAATCGGGCTTTATGAAGCCAGGGAGAGGTGGAAGGTGGGGGGCTACCGTGATGATGGCCAGAGGAGCAGGGAGAATGGGCCTTGTGTTCAATGCGAGCGGGTCGGCCCACTATTAGTCCGTAGACAATGAAGCAAAATTACCTTTAAAGAATAAGTATTTTTAATATGCGGGCTGCTGAGAGATGAGGTAGCACGTATTTACCAAACATCACTGAAACGGGTAGAACACAGATAGGATGAAGTCTGTAAGGGTGTGCAATCCTTTCAGTAGCAAAAAGAGAAGTAGGCTTCATGACATGACAAGCAAATGTACCTCTCCAAACAGATAAACGAAGATATGTGCATCCACAAAAACGGTGGCGGCCGCAACCCCCAAGCCCGACCTGAGGCTAATTTTAGCCTGTTCAATATTCAGCCTGGCGGCCGTGCTCAGTGGAGTGGTGAGGAGGGACGGACACCGAAAATCAACACCAGTTAGCCTCTCCTCATGTGAAGACCGCGAAAGAGACAGAAGGGGTCGGCTCGCGCGAACACTCTGCCCCTCAGGCAGCTTGTGGTCATGACTGATGGCCATTTACGTCCAGGCCGACACCGGGGGCTTAGAGAAAGCACTAGCAAAGACAGAAAAGCCCCCGAGCCAGATCCACCGTGTTGAGTTGTTGGTATGGCAGTGTGCAGGTGACAGGTCGTCCGCTAAACAAAGCAGAGACATGGGCCCTGTGATTCATTGCCAGGGAGCTTTCCCAGAAAGCTGTGTTTTTGCTACCTCACTTGACACAAGTGGAGGGGGGAGGAGGGGGCAGGGTGGGGTGGTGAACTGGCAAGCAGTCCAGACACAGCCCTTCAAAAACATCACAAGGTGATGGTGGTGCATTGAAACTCATTTTATGAAAAGGACAGGGGATTTACAGAGCAGGATTTACAGTATTATGAAATGTTGAATTAGACACAAGTTAAGATGCATTGTGACACCATTTCTTTATTTAAAGACCAAATGATGAGCTTAATCTCAGCCTTAATTTCAGTGTCTCTGTCTTTTCCCAGAGAGGGATGAGATAGGATTTAAGGGTGTCTTGTTCATTATTTATGAATACTGCTTTTCACTGTGTCAGCTAAGGTGCAGTATTGATCTGTGGAGTGAACGGACTCAGTGCACCACAGCAGAGGGTTTCCAAGGGAGAGCTGCGGACAGAAAGGCTGTCAGGAGAGATGGGTTTGGGAATGGAGGAGTAGTCGAAAGGATCGGTACGCACCACAAACCCCTTCTAGCTTCAGCGATGACTTACCCATATAGGACAAGCAGAACAACAAGCAAACAAGAGAATCTGTAATTACGGTATTTCCGTCAAAGGGATCAGGGAATGGCAAATGGCTCTTAGTTCTTGCCAATGGATATTACTTTGCAAGATCAGCTTTGTCCTTTGAACTACAGCACGGAAAGGGGGCTTTATGAATCAACTAATTAAATTAGGCACTTTTGGGTGGAAAGACCGAGGTCAAACAAATACAAAGTCATCCACTATTTGCAAAGACCATCTCCAGCTGTTCCCTTGTTTTGCCGAAAAGGTCACTTACTTGAAGCGTGTAATTCAGGAATTACACACAGTGAAGAGGAGGTGGCAGTGGCTGCAGAGAATTAAACCATTGTTGCATTTTCCACAATATCCTTTGTGGCTAGAAGAGGGCCACGGTTATCGCTCTCCTGCTATCAGGAATGTGCTATTCTTTGGCACGATACAATTGCAGCTCCTTTGTGAGTTTGTGTCGGTAGACAAAACATAAGGGGTGCAAGCTCAGAACTGTCAGTGAAAGTGCATGGCTGATTATTTATCAGAAGTTCCTTTTTACCTCAAAGGAAAAGAGGAAACTGAACCTGTAGAGGATTTGTCAGGGCCAGTCAACAGGTGGGGACAGGTTTTAAAGACAGGCAACTGGCTTGTGATGAAAGACAATACAGCAATGTTATGCCTCAATAGTGAGACTGGCTAAACTGACCCCTACCCCTTAAAGTCTACTTGTATCCCCAAATCATTTTCTTCTGACATTTTTAAGATTACAGCCTTTTCTCCCAACGGACTGCTGCCGTTTCTCTCTATTCTGACTTTGGTGACTTGGAAAATAATCAGTTGGCGATCTTGACTTAAATCTAGCTCTGCTACAGCCAGGTGTGTTGAGGTGTGCGCATCAGAACATGCCACTTAAACGACGCGGTCAATAAAAAAAACAAGGCTGCCATGACGCAACTCACATCTAATTACAGACGCAAAGCAACTTACGCTAAACTGTACGATGAAACATCGCCATGTTAAGCTTCTGTCCCACTACATGTAGCATTGCTGACAAAACGCTAAGTCCTATCATATGCCACAAAGCACAGTAATTCCCTAAAATTGTATAACAGTGTGAGGCTAATGGGGGAAATTTTAACTGGTAGTTTGAGAGTCTGGGTTTATAAAGACAGCTCGAAACATAATTGCAGTTGATGGTCGGTCAATGATAACGTTTTTTTATGTGCTGTCTACAGCACAATGCAAGCATAAAGGCTAATCTAATGGACGCACTTTGCTTCAGACCCATTTCTTGTCGGTATTTACTTCAAAGACCACGTTTTGGAGCAAGTCGATATACTTAGTCAGTAGTACTTCTAAATTTGGATACAAGTGCCAAATCAATTTCTCATAAAATAGATACCAAGCACAATGACTTGGACAGGAGTAGAAGTACAGAGAGAAGGAGCTCACATATAAAAAAAAAACTAATCTTACAATCAGCTCAGAAGCATCCGACTTTGTATTTAATCGAAGTATTTCAATGCTTATTAACTCCCAAATTGGACCCAAACAATTCAAGTTATTTAATATCCGACTAGCTTTAAACATAAAATAGTTTTTGCATGGTCACAATTTCAATTGTGTCAGATGTTGCAACCTGTATTATTCTTTCACAAATTCTTTCAAAACACGGCACAGCTGTGGCTGGATATTATTTGATGGTAAGTAAGCCTGAGATCAGACGTGGTTTTTATCCCTTAAGAGGGATCCTGTTGGATGACTACAACACAGCTGAGGAAACAGGTGTGCTCACAACAGGGGAAAAGCAAACAGCAGCACACCTACTGAAGCAGCATGGATACGCTGTTTATGTTCAGCTCAAGTCACAGCAAAGCAGATTATTCCAAAGTTACTCCAACATAATTTTAGCTGGGAGTGTGTTTTAATTTTAAAAGGAAGCTGTAAGTCTCCACATAGTTTAGAAAAATGCCCACCTAATCCAACTATGGCCTGGCTCTTGGAGGTAGCAGGTAGCCATCACGGATTTTCCTGCCATGGGCCATTTCATTGGCCTAGATGGACAAAGAGGAGCGCTGATCAGCTCCTCAAGCCAACCAACCAAATCGATAAGCCAATGTATTGGTTTCAAGGCTTCTTGTTTAGGTAAAGCATCGACCTTACATTTGCTCAGGGTTATCCACCCTAGCTATTAAGGCATAGGGTTGCATGCTAAGGAACCAGATTGATTCCACCTTTTCCATTACAAAGTAGTGACTTGTAGCAAACTATTCAATTACCAACTACCCCTTCATAAGGTGTGGCAGCACTGTTCATTAGAGATTCCGCTACATTATTGATCGTTAATCACCTGCAAACAATTAATGGGGATAAAAGGAAAGTGGGTTTGCAGATCGTTCTGTCTCCATCGATCCACGTAAACTCAGAATCACTTGGCAGGGTTGGCCGAAAGAACAGTGGCAGCTGACCAGGTAATGTAGTGAGATAAAAAAGCAACATCTGCTCAAATAAATACTATACATTAGATGAAGCCGGCTTAACTGAAGATCTGCAAACTGAATGGGGAAGCAATTATTCTGCAATGAAGCCACAAAACAACTGCCATCAGATGGATGGAGAACGACACAAATACATTATAGGACCAGACACTACACTAATGTTTATTCATATAATCTCATTTCAAAAAGAATGAACCCTTATTGTTATTCAAATTGCATTACAGCAATATTAGTATTCGGCCCCAGCTCCAGTCCAAAATATCTCTTGATAATGTGGGTCGAATTATTTTCATGAGGCTTAGGACTGTTTCAGACTTGTAAACTGAGAATAACCACAATCTGAACGCTTGCCAGGATTGCGGACAGAACGTCTTTTCTCTTACTAGGCTGCACTCTAGTGGGCAAAGACAGGAACACGCATTCCAAGAAGCTAATTTAAAGTGGTGAGGTGGATGTAAAGACCTCAAAATGTTTTCCAGCGATATAGGCAATGCTTCTAATCGAGCCGGACATTTCAGCATTCCATGCTTGTGTTGTTGGTCTCAGCAAGCCTTATATAGAGCTAAGGAAAAAACTGGAGAATGTGTCTCAGGGAGGGCCAAGTCCAGCCATCCTCTAGGAGAATACTCTTTCACAATGTTCTGCTGGCCGGATGGGCCCTCCAAGAGCGACCCTGTGAAGTCACAACTTCCTGCCACCCCGGGAACGGGGCAGGGTGGGTACGCAGTCAATGCGTTTGGGGTTTCCTGTTTTGCACATGGCTTCCGAAGCATGAATGAGTTTAGGGAGTGTGACGGCTTTCTTAACAAGAACAAGACCACAATATCTCTCCCACCTACCAACACTCCTGTTAACTCGAGCAACCGTTCATGTCCTATGTGCAGGCAAGCACTTACATGAAAACACATGGTACGTCATAGAACTGTGTCAATGTGTAACTTCACAAAATTACAAGAAAGCGGTTTGTTGCAGACAACTACATATATCCAACTAACATGCTTTCATTGTCTCATGGTTCAAATGCAAGTCACTGCAAGTTCATTAGGACTCTTTTCTGCATATTGCCTTTGCAAATGTCCACAGGAGAATCCGCTCTGCATAATCCAATACAAGAGCACTTCTAATTCAATAGCCAACAAGCGAGCCTTCCAGCATGGTCAAATCGAAGCAGACTAAGTGACTCCAGCCATCCAGTTTGCAAGTGTTTTTCACTGTCCTCTGCTGTCCTGTATAATCAATTTTGTGTTCCCTTCTCTTCCTCTGCTGCTGAAAGAAACTCTAAATTATTTACAATGGGAGGTGTGGGAGAGCTGGGGGACTGATTAGGGAGGGACACACAGGACGCCTAAATCTCAGACCTTCACAGCAGACTGCTGTAAAGGCAGCTTGGTTTTTATCTTTTCTGCAGGCATGCTACAGAGCGTGCTAAACAAACACCACTTTTCATTATTATTCTAAAACACAACACCCTATCTACCTTGACTCTACCAAATCTTAACAAATGCACAAACATGCAGCACTTGCTACCATAGTATATCTACTGAGAGACAAACTTGTAATCACTCCAAATTGCCTGTTAATCAAACACATTGGGTGTCTTGTCTTAGAGAGGGGCAATTCATTACCGCCAACAACAATACAAGAAAACCGAAATGAAAGTGGCAGTGTCTCTCGTGACATGAAGCGGCTTGTTATTATATTAGGATTTTCAACAAAGTCAAACACGAGACGGTCCACTCCTTTCCCAGGCTTCCTGTATACAGAAGGTAATTCATTTACTGTGCGTGGAGAGTGAGGCACTTCACATCCACATGGCCAACCAAACTGCATAAAAGCATTAGTGCCACTTCGCTAAACCACAGCAAGGTGTGAGGGAGCCAGAGGAGTGCGGAACTCTCTCTCTTACACACACACACACCTACACGTGGTAAAAGTGTACAGAAAAAAAGGGACCCTTATACCACCTACAAATACACCATCAAAGACTTCAATGAGCAAGTGATGATTACCATGTCTCCCCTTTGTTTGTCTAGCGATGACTGCAGGCAGTGCCGAATCCAAACCACTCTGTCTCACCGAGGGAAGGGGCCCCGACTTGTGGAACAGCCATCATTGTACCCGTACATTTCCCAATCCCGCCCATATAAAACAAACCCAGATTTACCTGAACCAAAAGGGCTTTGCAAGAGACCGCATTGGCATGGGAGCCAAATGGCAAGCCAATTCATTTGAACTCTGATTCAACTTCTTCTAAGAACTCCTTCATGTAGTGTGAGGGAGCAGAACACGGATTAGTCAGGGGAGGTCCCCGCTACCAGAATCCCCACGGAGCGAAAGGCCACCCTTCAGAAACGGAGCGGTGAGCAAAGGCAGCCTCTGCTGTGTGCTGCTATCGTTTTACCTTGAATTCAACACGTGCCTAGGATGAATAATTCAGGAGCCGCACTGCACAGTCGTCTGGGATGGGGAGGAACAACTACACGATGCAAAAAAGCGGAGAGTCGCAAATACATGCGCGGTTCCAGAACACCCTCGTTCGAGAATTTGCACACTGTAAGGGGATTCCATGTTGCATTTATCTGGCCTATGACTTTGTTAACTTATTCTGGAGCTGTCACTCCAGCTTCACTGGCTGAATTAAACAGAGAAGCAGCAAATGAAAACATTCCCATTAGACTGCACATCATTGATAAAGTAAAGGTTTCTATTTAGAAAAGAAAAACACTAACTGGAAGTCTAGTATACCTTCCGATGGCTGCCTTACTAGACAAGCAGCAAAGTGGGAAAAAACACACTGAGAAACTGCTTAAATTAACATAGTATAAAAACAATACAATCCAACAAATTTGAACTGGCTTCAGTGCAATACTTCTCTGTGACCTGGATCAAATCTCGCATATGGGGAATGAATTTAAAAGTGCCAAATGTGACTGATCCGTTACAGTGAGAGCAAACTGGAATTGATGAGCGGCCTTGAAAACCCCATCGTGAGAAAACCACCCACGAGAGCAGCTCTCCTTACAGTCTTCATTAGTGGTGGGCTTCTCCTCCCCCTTTGCTGCTCCCTCCATCTCCCCCTCCCTCCCTCCCTCCCCAGATGAGCACCACAGACAGGCACGATGCCTCAGAGTTAATAAACCTCACCGTTTCTTCATAACGGCTCCAAACAACTCCCACGGCGCCTCGCGGGGAAGTGTGAAAGTGCGCTTCCTGCCTCAGACAAGAGAAGAACAATACAATAGGAGGGCGGGCTTTTCCGCACATCCTCTATCTCTTTCTCTCTCCGTCACTTCACTTTCTCGCCCGGCGATGTCCTTTCCTTTTATCCCGGGCGGACAACACACGGATAGCACTTCCTGGAAAAGCGGCTCCGGTACAATAAACGCTTCCCCAAATGGTCCAACAGGATGCTAGTGGCAGATACGGTTACACAATGCGAAGGATGGTAAAGTCATTGTCAAAGCAGGTCTAAAACAGGAGCGGCCTATCCCGACTGGTGTGCTGAGCCCTACCAGATATAAATGTACATTTAGAGGGTGTTTAAAGAAAAGCCAAATCCAGAATGTAGTGTGCGGTTGAAAAAAACAAACAGCACCATGGTAGCCGGTAACGGTGGTATGATCGATGTATGCTGTCCAATGACCAAAAAAATCCTTGGATAATATAAAGTAGGCTCATGCAAACAAAATGTCTGGAATTTTTTTTTATACTTTTGAAACAGAGATTATTCAAAAGGTATTTTGTAAGAACCACGGCCATCAATCCAAGCCCCTGTCATCAATCCAAGCCCCTGTCTAGTGGTTGCCCACTGAAAGTGAAGTTAAACAGCCAGCGTGGCACGACAGCCATAAATATGAAGAAGGCAGGAGGGGCAGATCACAGCCCATAAGCTAGTGGAATTGTGCCCCAATGTTTCACTGAGGAGTCAATGGAGGACAAAGAAAGCAGTCTAATTAGATGGCTATTAAATATCTTGTCTGCTCTCCCCTGAACATATGCCCACAACTCTGCCTGCCTATGGAGGACAATTTGTGGCCAATATTAAATAATTAAATAAATAAAAATAAAAAAATTAGAAATTTTGACTGAAATAATTAAATGTAACACATTTAATTATTTATATACATATTTCATTAATTATTTATGTATATAACTATATATTTCAGTATTTAATTATTTCTAGATTTATTTATTTATTATTTAATATTGGCACAAATCGTCCTCCATATCTGCCTGCACACAGACACAAACCTCGTATTGCCCCAGGGAGTGCAAGTGAACAAGTTAAGATTCTCCTGTTGAACTTCCCATTGCATCACCACTGTAGCCCAGCGTTTGAGAAAAAATTCACACACACACACACACACACACACACACACACACACACACACACACACACACACACACACACACACACACCTTTAAGTATGCTGCAAAGTAGGCAGGAATGCACTTAACGTGCACAACCAAGGAGGCCGGCTAAATGGGGCGTTTTACTCACGATTCTCTGTGTGTCTTTTGGTCAGGCCACACTGGTTTGTTTTCCTGTCCAGGCCCCACTAATAAGGCTGCTCCTGTCTGCAGAGAAAGACACACAAGAAAGAGCAGGGTCAGTGCTGGGCTTAAGCCATTTCGGAGTTCATCACAGAGTAAACATGTCGTGGGACCGACTGGAATGAGAAGAAAAAGGGAGAGGCATATTGGTTGTTGGAGGGAACGGATGTGTGTGTGTGTGTGTGTGTGTGTGTTTGTATATATATATACGTATGTCACTGACGACATCAGCTCGGATTCCAACAGCCCTCTCTGATCAATAAGTGTTGAGCCAGATAGGCATATAGCCAGGGGGGGAAGAATCAATGAGA